>JAUKPP010292342.1:0-10130 GCA_032273245.1 Phyllaplysia taylori
ATGGACGTAAGATTCGGAGGTCCCGCCTCGTAAATAACCTTACAGAGTTGCATGGGGCGTTAAACCAAAACCAAACCTCTTTCCTTTTAATGAAACTCCTTAAAGGAGACATGCAACATATGCATACGAGTGGGACTGGACACGGGGCGCTTTTGAGGACTTACGCTCGAAAAAAACGGGGATTGGGAGGTCATCAAAAGATGGTTGTAGGACAACTTTATCCAACAGTGCCAAATACTTGGCGTACTCTGGTTCAGAGGGTGTCGCTGGGACATTCCTGAACTGACGACGCCTTACATTGAACATATGGAAGAAAAAAATTTAAAAAATGAAAATGAAGACTTCATTTTTTTTTTTCGCTCTTCCTTCTCCATCTTTCTTTTCTTTTTAGCCTCTTCGTCTTTCTTTTTCTTGGCATCTGCAGCTCTTTGTGCAGCCTCTTGTTGCTGGCGTGCCACAATGGGGATATGCTGCCCTTATAGGGAAATTCGGATACAATGGTGTGTACATATACATGCATACATCAAATAAATTGAAGAATACAATCATGTATAAGTCGAAAAACGTAAACATGTCATTCATTGACAACCATTCCGACGCCATTGTTGGTCGTCACTGTGCAGCGCCCGGAGACATGCGACACATGCATGCGAGTAGGACTGGACACGGGGCGCTTTTGAGGACTTTCGCTCGGAAGAAACGGGGATTGGGAGGTTATCAAAAGATGGTTGTAGGACAACTTTATCCCACAGTTCCAAATACTTGGCGTACTCTGGTTCAGAGGGTGTCGCTGGGACATTCCTGAACTGACGACGCCTTACATTGACATATGAAAAAAAAAAAATGAAAATGAAGACTTCATTTTTTTTTTTCGCTCTTCCTTCTCCATCTTTCTTTTCTTTTTAGCCTCTTCGTCTTTCTTTTTCCTAGCATCTGCAGCTCTTTGTGCGGCCTCTTGTCGCTGGCGTGCCACAATGGGGATATGCTGCCCCATAGGGAAATTCGGATACAATGGTGTGTACATGTACATGCATACATCAAATAAATTGAAGAATACAATCATGTATAAGTCGAAAAATGTAAACATGTCATTCATTGACAACCATTCTGACGCCATTGTTGGTTGTCACTGTGCAGTGCCCGGAGACATGCGACACATGCATGCGAGTAGGACTGGACACGGGGCGCTTTTGAGGACTTTCGCTGGAAAAAAACAGGGATTGGGAGGTCATCAAAAGATGGTTGTAGGACAACTTTATCCCACAGTTCCAAATACTTGGCGTACTCTGGTTCAGAGGGTGTCGCTGGGACATTCCTGAACTGACGACGCCTTACATTGAACATATGGAAAAAAAAAAAAGAAAATGAAGACTTCATTTTTTTTTTTCACTCTTCCTTTTCCAACTTTTGTTTCTTTTTAGCCTCTTCGTCTTTCTTTTTCCTAGCATCTGCAGCTCTTTGTGCAGCCTCTTGTCGCTGGCGTGCCACAATGGGGATATGCTGCACATAGGGAAATTCGGATACAATGGTGTGTACATGTACATGCATACATCAAATAAATTGAACAATACAATCATGTATAAGTCGAAAAACGTAAACATGTCATTCATTGACAACCATACCGACGCCATTGTTGGTCGCCACTGTGCAGCGCCAGGATGAGCTGGGGTTGACGTGACTTGCTCAAGGACACACTGCAGTGGTCACCCATTCCGATGGTGGCAACAACCAACGTTGCTTGACATTTATTGTGAACCAGAGTTCACTAACCACTCGACCACTGGGCCCCTACAGGGGACCAACCACAGCCAATTATGGGGTCGATCAACTGGCTTGTATAAAATGCCACGTTGTCCCTGTCTCTACACTCACACTTGGCTGAGCCTGCAGAATCATGACTGGCCGAGGTGGAGCGGTAAGGGTTAGAGTTAGGGGCCAAGGTGGAAGGTTGAATCTCGAAGTCGAGATCAGGTTGCTCGGTGGGGGGAGGTGCCACCTCATAGAGGCCCGAGGTGGAAGGTTGAATCTTGAACTCGAGATCAGGTTACTCGGTGGGGGGAAGTGCCACCACACAGGGGGTTGAGGTGGAAGATCCCTCAAAGGCACCAGGTACCGTTGGTTTTTTGGCCCAGACCGCACTTGCCTGGCATTTTCTATAATCAGGCCGGTCAGGGTTCCAGGGGCATAGCCCCACTGCCTCAAAGGCATGGACAATCTTGTCTGAGCTGTAAGCTTGGACCCAGGCGTCGGCTAACATCACAGGGAACGTCTATCTGTGACGGTGGCATGCTGGGAGAAGGTCCAGTAGTCCCTGTTCGCTCGCTTCCATTTTTCATTCAGACAACTATAAAATACCAAGTCGAGGGGCTGAACAAAATATCAATTTAGTTTCATAGTTTCAATAAAATAATTGTACACCTCCGGACTGTAGTGGCTTGTATGTCTGTTCCATATAGAGTAGAAAGCTAAATAACACACCACACTCAACCAGAGTGTACAGAGAAACATACTTTAATAAGAAAAAAGCATTGAGAAATATAATGATTTGATAAAGGGTCAAATTTTCAACTGGACACAAGTCTTCTTCAGGCCACAATCGTAAAAAACATAATACAAGAAAAAGGGAGGAAGGGGAAACTAGTCCTGCATATGTCTACGGATAGATGCAAGGGACTGGGGAAAAAAAGGTAAGCACCAGACTAATGATGTAAATGTAGGAAGTAAAAAGGAAACTAAAAGTATAATGACGTATTAATTGAAAACAATGCAAAGAGATGATCTGTAAACAAAGGGCTAAGTAAACAAAAGTGAGGGCAAGCGGAAATGTCGCTAGAAACGACGACAATACAGACCAGACTGTGGGTGCCACACGAGAACCGTGAGGAAAAGGATTACGGGGACGAGAGACTGTAAATAGCACATTAACAGACAGGTAGCAAGAAGCACTTACATTCCCTGTCCATGTAGAGAACCACTGGTCGCTGCCGGTGGTCCACAGCAGGCAGGGAGGTGCACCTCAGCCACCTCATGAATGTTTTCATTGTTTATCCAGCCGTTGGGGATGAGGGCGTGGTCAGCATCAAAATCCTCCCAGGGTTTCCAGGCCCATCTGTGAAGTAAAGACAGTCAGACTATTATAAAAATCAATGCACAAAGATAACAGAAAACATACACTGTGCCCATAACAATCAATCAATGATATTACTAGGCCAAAGGCCAATTCTAAACAATGTTACATACAATGAATTTTACAAACTATCAATGAAACAAACAGTAGACCCTACAGATCAAAAGAAACTTGCTAATTCACTCAACTCTGCCATAAGGTGATGGTCGGCTTCAACATTTTCCCATCCGCTGAGCAGCAGCCGAGCACTGTCATCTGCGTCTTGGTTCCGAACCCGACTTTATATGGGTACTTGGACTGCCTGTCCGCAATGATGACTGAACTTCTCAAGTAGAAGGGGAAGCCAGTCTCATCACAATTGAAGACGTTGCTTAGGGGAACGTTTGTAATATCGATTCCGTCTGCCTCCAGAGACATTCTCAAGTTGTTGAACCATCCTCGGATCTTATACTCGGTCAGCTGGGCATGCTGTTCACCTAGGGACATGGCCCTTCTTTCCTGCACCTCTCCTTGTGCCGCTCCATAAAAGCCTTATACCAGTAGTACCCCGGATTGTTGGTGGTAAATGGGGTCATCAAATTGTCGAACCATCCGCGGATCTTATGCTCGGTCAGCTGGGCATGCTGTTCACCTAGGGAGATGGCCCTTCTTTTCTGCACCTCTCCCTTGTGCCGCTCCATAAGAGCCTTGTACTAGTAGTACCCTGGTTTGTTGTTGGTAAATGGAGTCTTCCTGCCTTCGGCATTAAGAATCCTCAGCACCTCCAGGCACAGCTGCTCTCTGTCCTTCCCTTCCCCTGCCCTGGTACATCTGACCATCCAGGTCATGAGCTTCTGTTCCTCGTCTGGGGTCATCAGTTTTAGAGATCTTTTTAACGGGGTACTTCGTGACCATCTTGTCCATGAGGGTCGACCTCGGGACCTGGTAGGTGGCAGCGGCCTGACGTACTGACATTGTCTTTGTGTGAACGGCATCAAGCGCAGCATCCACGCTGGCTTGGCTGTATTTTGGCATCTTGGTACCTGTAACAATGTGGAAAAAAACACCATATATCATTCTGCAGTTGTTGTTGCTGCTGAGTGCGTTTTACAGTTGGCCAGGGTTCGAATCCATGACCTACCGGTTACTGAGAGAACACCTTAGCCTGAGACCACGTTGATAGTGCAAGGTTCTATGTTATCAACAATAATTATACAATCAAACAAGTGGTTACTTTGAAATCTTGCTTCAGTTCAAATGTGTCCTAGGTTTTTGTAACAGGCTATAGTGACAAACTGAAAAAGAGGGAGGTGGTTATTGTATTTTATTTTGTCTTAATTGACCGTAAGAAGGGGTTTGACTGGTACACCCGAAGCAGAATGACAACCATCTTAATAATTGCAAACAATATCTGAATTGCAGTTCCCAAGATACTAGGCTCACAACTCATGCTCAGATAGCATGGTGCAGAGATTTACAGACCTGCGTTTAAAAATGTCTTATTATATATTTTTAACCACACAAGCAGCAAAAGTTGATTGCGGATGTAGTTTTGTTTATAGTTTTTCTGAATTTTTCTGTTAAGATTATATTTTGCTTAGGGCCATAAAGATAGGGCATAATTATTGATGGTAAACAGTTGTTTGTGCAGACAAGTGAAATTACTGGCATCTGTGGTTAGGCTCTTTGCCTGTCATGCAGAAGGCCTGAGTTTGATCCTTACAATGTGCAGTGGATGTTAAACTAAAAAAACAAAAACCCAGAAGTAACAAGCACACAGGGAAACTGAATTTTATAATAATCCTTTTGTGGAATATTCCACTTTGGCTAAGATCAGTATTTTTCATGAAACACAATGATAATGTTTCCTAATTATAGATGCAGACTTAACTAAATCATTGGAGTTGCCTCTGATATGTTGCGACAGATTTTTATTTCATCTTAAATAGTAAATTTAGATGCCAGTTTCTCCTCACTGTTTTGTTTTATTGTACGTCTTCTTTCTTCAAAGTCCCAAATCACTTTGGGTTTGTCAAGTAACAGGGCCAGCACAATCTGTAGTGTAATGGTTAGGCTCTTCCCCTGTAATGCAGAGGTAGTTTGGGAGTTTGATCCCCGCGTTGGTGGACATCTCCGTGTCTCTACTGGGGTGTTTTGATCCTCTCAATCTAGATGGCCCCGATAGGCAGGGTCAAAGTAGCTCACCTCTTGAATGACCTCACAGTGTTATTACAAGAGGCGTGAAACAAATCAAAGAAATAACTAACCAATCAAATAATTTCTATTTTTTTCAAGTATGATTGTAGATCTAACAAGAAGTGTGGTTGATCTCTTCCTGAGGGGGCAGATTGTTTGTCTCCCATTTTTTCTAAATCGTCCAGAAGACATGGCAGTTTGTCTTTTTATCTCCTCTCTCAATGGTTAGTCTCTCTCGCCCATACTGGTGTCTGTGAAATAATGGTTAGGAGCTTTGCCTATTTTTGCAGAAGACACGTGTTCGATTACTTAGATGAAGGACTTGTTTAATAGGCCAACGTCTTGACAAAAGCCTTACCTGCTGTTTTATGTAACACATTTTGTGAAGTGCGTTGTGTTCAGACAGCATATAAGTCTTTGAAATGTGTTAAGACATACACTTCATGTTTGAAGAAATGTGTAGTGTGCTCTATACTAACACATTTCATAAAAGTCGGATGCATTGAGGTCACAACAGAAATACCTTTGTTTTACTCATACAGTGGAGAGAGACAAACAAAAACAAAACAATTGTGACGGCAAGCATCATGGTTGGCCTTTTATGACGAGAAGGTTTAGTCATCAGACATGATGGTTACATCTGAGAAATGCTCATATGTTTAAGTATCACAATGGAAAAGAAAATATGATAATGTGGCGCAAGATTTGGAAGTTTGTCACCTCTATCAGTGGTGCAGATGTGCGGCTTACAATCTATGACTCTATTCCCATCCAGGGGGTGCTGTGTATGTACGCCCCTGGGGTTGAGGAAAGTTGTGAGTTAACAATGTCTCACAATCCTGATGTGTTGTAGTGATGTCGCACATGTGTTGACGTGTGCTATCGTCATACTATACAGTGTAGTCTCCTCTGAACTGCTCTGGAAGAGCACTATACGTTTGAAAGAAATGTGTAGTGTGCTCTGTCTCACATTTCAGAGAAGCTGCACACACATCTGTCGCAAGAGAAATGCCCACTATATTGCTCAGGGCAAAGAAGGAAAGTTGTGAGTTCACAATGTCTCAAACTCTTGATGTGTTGTAGTGATGTCGCACATGTGGTGATGTGTGCTATCGTCGTACTATACAGTGTAGTCTCCACTGAAATGTTCTGGAAGAGCGCTACACGTTTGAAGGAATGTGTAGTGTGCTCTGTCTTATATTTCAGAGAAGTTACACACACATCAGCCGCAAGAGAAATGCCCACATTGAAATATTGCTCAGGACAAAGAAGTAAAGTTGTGAGTTCACAATGTCTCAAAATGCTGATGTGTTGTAGTGATGTCGCACATGTGGTGACGTGTGCTATCGTCATACTATACAGTGTAGTCTTTGCTGAAATGTTCTGGAAGAGCACTACACGTTTGAAGGAATTTGTAGTGGGCTCTGTCTCACATTTCAGAGAAGCTGCACACACATCAGCCACAAGAGAAATGCCCACATGTATATATTGCTCAGGATCAAGAATGTGATATTGTGACAAGAAAACCCTGAGATTGGTTATCAGATCTATCTCGATCAAAGGTTCAAACGTGGTGCTTGCAATTTATAACTCTATACCCATCCAGGGAGTACAGCGTATGTATGCCCCTGTTGATATGGAAGGTTGTAAGTTCACATTGTTTTATTCTTAAGTTGTTGTCTCAGCTGTAAGATAGGGCAGCATAAAAAAAAACAGTTTTTGATGTCTCTTCTCTACACCTAAAAATCTAACCCTCTCTCTTCACTTGCAAATTCCTGCTTGGCTCATGTATAACATGTATTATACGCTGGCCATAACATTGGTTATAATATCCATGAAGAAAGTGAACAATTTTTAATTTTTGGAAGGAAGAAGATGCACAGTAGAACCATGAGGAAATAACAGGCTGTAACAAAGAATCTGTTGTATTGTCACTTCCAGTGACAAGGAGCATAGCAGAGGCAATAGTGTACTGTGAATGACATTTTGTTTCATGAAATAAAGCCCGTCTACAAACTGGAGAATGTAAGTCACTTGTCTGCGCAAAAAATGTTGGAATTGATCAGTTTCTCATTTTGACTTTCCCATCACTGATTATCAGCATTTTGGGTGATGATTGAAACCTTTTTCAGAGGTTAAGTTTTATGATTATTTTATGTTAATTGTTTTACTCAGCAGTTGAATTCAAACCACGAGGTCACAACATTTTCACAGTGGTGGAGGATACTTAAAAAATTAAAGAACTAGATGTCCTGAAAGTTCATATCTTGGGATGTTAACTAATCTTTGAATCAAATAGCAAAGGTTTCATTTAACCTAAGGGCAATAGGGATTCAAGGATGTATGAAAACTCTTTTGATTATCAATATTATCGCAATGAATAATTATTTACATGGACATGAGTTAGTGTTTGGTTCAATGGGGATCTTCAGTGGACAAAATGAAATAAAGAAAGCAAGCCTATCGGAACATGTTAATTCCATCAGTAACAGCATCAGCAGTGGCAGAAATGACAACAGTGGTCGGGGCTGCAGGACAGACACATAGAAGAATAGCAAAAATATCAACATTATTGATATTTGTTAGAATTTATTTGTTTGGAGAGGCACCAGCTTCTTTAGCTGTTTTAGCCTTTTATTTATTGATAATGGTAGCATTTAAATTTCTTTCCCAGAGCCAAAATATCATTTTCCCAGGCTAGAGATTATGAAAAAGAGGATGCATTGATAGTTTTGTAAGAAAAGAATACACATGCACTTTGTTAATCTTCCTCTCTTTTCTTACTGCCGTCTTCAGTATAATGGCAAGGCTCTTCGGCTATTCCTCAGAAGATGGGGATTTTGATCCCCTTGTTGGACAAACATGGATGTGGTGCCCCTCTCAGCCTAGGTTTGCCCTGATAGAAAGGACAATGTAGCCCACCTCTAAATGACTATATTACATGTATATGATATTACAAGGGGTGTAAAATCAAACAAAACCAATCTCTTTCTTTTCCTCTCTACTTCTCATCCTCAATTAAGGAGAAAGACAATAAACAAACAACCAACATTGTTGATAACGTTGGCATTTGTTTTTCTCCTGCAAAAAACATTTGATTTTACCCTGGCCTGAGATTGTGAAAATGCAAAAATAAAGAAAACACTTCATTTTACGCCAACCCGAGATTATGAAAATGATAAATTCATGTATTAGAAAACATGTGATTTTACCTTGGCCTGAGATAGTGAAAAAAAAAAAAAAAGAAAATAGCAAACATTTAACTTTATCCCAGCTTGAGATTCTGGGGGGGAAAAAAAAGGGGGAAAACATTCAATTTTACACCGGCCTGAGGTCGTGGAAAAAAAAGAAGAAAAATTTGATTTTATGCCAGCCTGAGATTGTGAAAAAAGAAAAAGGGAAATATTCAATTTTACCTCGGCCTGAGATTGTGAAAAACAACAACAAAAAACCATTTGATTTTACTCCGGCATGAGATTGTGAAAAAAGAAAAAAAAAAGTCTACACACAATAACGTGGAGGCTACTTTTCTTCTCTTCTCTTTGTTCTCTCCCCTTCATCTTCAGCTATCATGTTGATGTAAGTTGGTTGCAAATTTTCCTCACATGCAAAAGGTTTAGGTTTGACACCCATGGTTTGTGATATGACATTTTCTCTTCCTCTCTGGTGGGCTCTCCTCCAGACCCATAGCACTGATGAGGGGCCAGACTCGCCGTCCGTGAAATGACCAGTGCTGTGTCAGGAGGGGTCAGGACACAGTGAACAATACTCTTTTTCTGTCTTTTTCTCCTCTTTCATCTCCTCTGTTTCTTTATTCTCTTTCTCCTCTTTGATTTACTCTGTTTCATTTTGCTCTGTCTCTCTCTTCCTCCTGTTTTTTTTGTCCTTTTTTGTCCTGTTTTTGTCTTCTCTAACTCTTTTTCTATTTCCTCCACTGCCTCCATCTTCTCATCTTCTGCATACTTCCCCCCTTTCTTTTGTCGTTCTACCTTATTTTTAACTTGATTTCTTTTTTATCTTCCCCTGCCTTCCTCCTTCTTTCTCTTTCTTCTCTTCCTCTCCCCTCCATCTTTCTTCTCCTCCTCTCCCCTCCTTTTTTCTCCTCTTCCCCCTCCTTTTTTCTCCTCCTCCTTCCGTCTCCTCTTTCCTTTCCTCCTCTTCCCTCCTCCTTCCTTTCCTCCCCTTCCTTTCTTAGAGTTTGTCCTCATCCTTCTTTATGCTTTAAGAACTGTCCTCCTTTTCCATGCGATATTTGACCGCTTTCTTTAGATTTGACTTTATAAAAAATTCTTGTCATTATTGTAATTTTCCAAAGTTTATGTCAGCAAATTTAAAGTTGGACAAACAGTAAAAAAAACTTTTTACCAGTGGTAATATGTGATAAGCTCTAGGGAAAATGGTATCATTCCCATTTGCTAGTGGCTCAAAATATATAGTCATTTGATTGAGTTTGAAAGTTATTTTTCCCTAATTTTATGACTTGAAATGAATTAATAAACAACTTTATTAATCTTTGTAGTGTAAATTTTGCTTACAATGGCATATAGTATTGTATCCTGACCGGCAAAAGAAACTCACCATCATTTCTTCTTTTGGCGCATTGAGATGACGAGAATGGCCCCAAATATGCGCACTCAGAGTTGTTTCGAGTAATTTCTTATGGACTAGTCTATACTTTTGAGATAAGGGTTCAAAGGCAATTTTGAATGTCAGAAACTATAACAATGTAGAAACAATGAACAGTTTGAATTAATAAATGGAAGAAAGAACATGAATATAACAGGCAAATCGCTGGTTGTTAAGCAAAGAGGCAATTAGGGGGAGAGTT
>JAUKPP010292353.1:0-10129 GCA_032273245.1 Phyllaplysia taylori
CTTTTTCAAGTCTTGAATCAGCTCTCTGATTTTCAAGACTTTTTCAAGACTTCAAGACTCGCGTACGGACCCTGTAAACAGATTGTAAATGTCAGTATTAGAAAGTTTCATTTCTTTTGGCATCAGTTGCTGGGTTGCTTAAATAACAGCAAGGGATAAAATGAATATAAATACCATCATTAAGAAAGCAGAAAAAATTGTAGATTGTAAATTACAAAAAGTTGACACTCGAAATTGCAGGATTCTGAACATCCTCTTAGTACAGCATGTTTAAGATCGTCCAGAAGTAATAACATCCTTCAGCCTGCTTCAAGAACAGAGAGATATAAGAATAAGAACAGCTTTGTGACAGTTTTATCCTCTCTTCTATAAGATTACTGAGAGAAAAATCAAAAGTCAAGACCACTTGCTGATATAGAATGAATTGTTTTATGTTGTCCGATTGTATAGAAGACACTGAGAGAAAAAGTTGAAAGGGAATGAGTGAGTGAGTGAGGGGAAGAAGAGAGAGGAGTGAAGAGGAAGGAGCAAGAGAGTTGAAGAAAGAATGAGAGAGGGAGTGAGAGGTCGATTTCAAGTACACGAAATCATTGACTGCTTGTGTCTGCCTTGTGAGTGAGGCGTGCATCGTGAGTGTTATGTATCTTGTGAATGAATGTACAACATTATGGAATGTGTACATTTCCATGTCAATACCATGTCTGGTAAATCCATCAAAATTTCCCATGTGGACCAATAAAGTGATCTTATCTTATTTTATCTTATCTTATACTGAACTTTGTGTGTCTTTTTTCACTGATTTTCAGATACACCATTCAATTCGCTTTTACTTTCTGTCTTACTCTGATTTGAACATTTTGAAAGTGCGGAAGTCATAGAGCCAACAAAATGCATACATCTGCAGTAGGCACATGTATATAATTTACTTTTTGCCAATACTATATAATCTTGCGTAGATGAGTGAAAAAAAGAGTATCTGAAAGGTAAAGAAACACTGGAGGGATAAATCTTATTCGAGAAAAAAAAATGAAAAAAAAATGGAAAAGTAGACCTGTATGAAAGTACACAAATTATTTTTCCTATTCCTACCCATGTAGACATTTGTACAAGCTTGCCTGGTTCAACTGCTTTGCTGTCATTTTTAAAAGCAAGCACTAGATGATATAGTTAACATAATGAACTTCAATTTAATGTGATGTCATTGGGTTCTTTTCCAAGTTGCACTTAATACCTAGCGCAGAGGTGGATACACTCATACAAGTCCTACAAACCTGAAGATTCCTCTCCTTCACTATCGACCACAAAGTCTTCACCACATCTGACCGAGGCATCTGAAATGAAAACCAAGAAAGATCTGCTGTCAAATGTCTTTTATGGAAGTCTACATAACAAACTAGGTTAACAAGCATGTTCAAGTTTGATCACTTTGGCAGCTTCCGCCTACCATAAGGCCTTCTTTTAAAAGAGAATAGCAAGTGTGTTTTGAAGGATCATGAATAAGAACATAAAATATGATGCATGTTATCATCCTCAATGGAACTTTGTCTTATAGCTATATATTATTGTGGTGCATGCTATGAAAGAAGCAGTGGTTACAACACTCTCTCTCACACATGTATAAAAGCCCCAAATGAACTCTAAGCATACCAATGTAACACCTGCAACTCTGCGCAAGAAAAAACCACTCTTATTGCACCGCCCCCCTCTAGCAATAGCAGACAATAATAAACAAAAATCTGTTCACACAGACAATATAAATCGGTGTTTGCCAGTCTGGGCAATGTCAGCTACTTATGGGCTATTTGAACATTTAGGTGAGTGGTGGGGATCACCCAGATAATGGCTATACAAAAGTAATCACGTGCTTTATTTTGAATTGGAATTCAAGGACAAAATGACCTTTGAATCCTGCTCATTTGTCCACTTGCTAAAAATGAATGTTTCATGGGCATGTTTGTTCTCTTGTGCAGTATTTGTCTATGACCCTTTGAAGTGGATACTGTTAATTATTTTGTTGCTTTACGGGGTCACATTGTCCGTGTGGGTGGGCAGCACAACAATTTAAGCCTCTTAAACATGGCAGAGTAGGCACAGGCTGTAAAGTGGTTGGCAAGTACTGATATAAATCAAACATCCTGTATCAGAAAAGAATGACTGAGAGCAAGAATGTGTGATGTTATACAAAATGCTTTAGAAGACTGTTGAGCTAAGAACAACCCACACACACAAAAACTGAATCGAGCGGGAACATGTGACACAATTCATATCATTGTCTTTACTTATGCCCATCTACATGGATGTATTTCAAAGAAAGTATTATTGGATATATCAAACCAAAGAGAGGCCTGCAAAGATTATCCATCTAATTCTTATTCATAGGGATACAATTTAATACAATGTAAAGCTGTAATTAATTAATTTCAACCTGATAAAATGTAAGAAAAATGTCAGTGGAAAAACAGAAACTGACAATGAACACCATGCTGCTAACCATTGCTGAACTGAAGAGGTAAAGTGTTTGTGCATTATGTTTCACAAAGTATTTCATATATCATAACAAATGTAGAAAAATTGGGGTGCAGGCCACATGCAGATTTTGGAACCAGAAACAGAGGGGGAAAAATTGGAGCAGGCAGTCAGGAGCAATTTCCTGATATCCTTATGAGCCATTCCTTATCTCTCTCTATATATAAATACATATATGATAGAAGCACGGTCATGCATTGCATGGAAGGAGTAAAACATGGCACTGTCATGCTCAACAGCATGCATTTGGTACCGTAGTTAAAACCCAAAGAGTTGTGATCCTAATAGCAAAATATCACGGTTTGTCTTCTCAATACATCTGAAATACAAGCTAAGCTAAAGAAACTGGAGAAGGTATGTAGCAAATTATGCAATACACATAATAATCAATAGCAAGTAGTGATCATATCGGTTTCAAGTCTTTACAAAAGGATGTTAATCAATTAAAGCTAAACAAAGTCTAGAAACTTTCTAGCACAGCCTGAGAATCATTTCAACACTAAATATTTCTCAGATGGTTTTGCAGCTGGGCAAATAGTAAAAAAATAAAGGGGAATGATCCATACCCTTGATAGTGGCCTTCTTTACTCTGTTGCAAATGCAATTTTTCTGATTCTCGAACTTAGCTTTGTAGTAAATTCCTTTCTTTTTCTGAAATATGCACTGTCAAGCAATGAGAAATGTAACACCCAAGAAATTTTCACTTGACTTTTAAATGTTGTTATAAACAAAAAAATGTAACAAAACTTGTAAAAGAAAACTAACAGTAACAGACCCAGGGATGGGTACAGCTAGTATTAAAAATCTTGACCCTTGATATAAGAGTCAGAAATAATAATATGCAGTTAAAAATGAAATATCAACAATCATCATTGGAACTTCAAGGATTTTTTGCTCTCAGGAGTGAACAAAATCCTGGATATGCCCATCCCTGTAGAACGAGCAAAAACAACCAAATATTAAAGATTAACTGTAAAAAAAAAAAAAAAACAAGTGAAGAAACAATGGGAACCAATGGACACTGAACATGCATCACAAAGCTGGCAGTGTTGAGAAATGTCAGTGAGCAGTAGATAGATTTCACAGACAATGCTCAAGCATTCTCAGCGCAGTGTAGCAAGACAACACATTGCCAAACACATTTGACTACGTATACAGGCTGATATGGTTGGGATGACCCAAATATTGAAACTGAAATGGTAGTAGCCCACAATAACATTTCTTCACCAATGCATTCCTTTTCTATGAAAGTGTAGCCATGTCTACAAGCCTAAGGAAGACCCAACACCTAAATGCTCTTCAGACAAACCTCGTTAGTTCCAACCACTGCAGCCAATTCGTCTGATAACTGACAAGGTCGACTGTAAAGAGAGTCTGACGAGAGAAAGAACATTACATGTAATCAACAGAGGCAGATCATCACACAAGATGATGCCGCTGCATTCTCTCAGATCCCCATTTACCAGTCTCCCCGAGACAAGGCTGAGCAAGTCAAGACACTCACAACAACAGAACAAACACTAAAACAGAATCCTGACATATGAACTGTAAGGAGGGGCACTGCAAAAGAGGCAGAATTTATTCAAGTTATCTGAAACTGGAAAATGCTTTTTTTCTTTAGGTACACTGGAATGAAATGACAAGAGTGACTTTTTTCAATGTCCGTGTTTTCCATAAAACACCAAACCCATGTGCCAGTGATTGGACAATAAATGTTGATCATATTATCTAATCTTATATTAAGTTTGAAATGTCCATAGCCTGTAAAGTCATTATGAAAATTATGCTCAAACTGGTGTGTTATACATGACTAAATTGATATCCATGATTTCAGACCAATCAACCATAGCTTTCTTTTAAGCCTCTTACAACAGTTTACCTGAAAACTACTGGGGGTGCTAGACCACCGCAACATAATGAAAGAGTCAAAATGAAAGTGGTAACAACTGATTGAATCATTTGAAGCAAGAGTTTGGAAAAGAAATGTTTACTTCCCAAAAGGCTTTCCTGTTGGTATCAATAGGAGGCTTTCCTGTTGGTATCAATAGGTTGAGACAGAGAAAAGAAAAACAAAAGGATCATGAAATGAAAAGACAAAATGAATGATGCAAACTTTGTTGAGAGGCCACTTGATGAGACAGCAACTAAGATAATACATGTATATGAAAATGTGGATGTCTGTGATCTCAGAAGCAACTCAGTGTTTCCAAGGCGTGCTGTGCGTACAAACATGCAACCACATACAGCTATCAAATGGAACTGCCACGTCAGAACAGACAGGTGAAAAACAAAATTTAAACAAAAGGTGATTACTGGGCAACAAACTTATCATGTTCACCCTAAAGCAGATTTCCATACATGGCTTCAACAAAGAACTTCTAGAGTCACAATTTTATTTATGATGAGTCAATACAATCAATCTGCTTAATATATGAAAAGGTTAGACAACAGTGTTAGAAACAATATTCTAAATTCATCTAAAAAAAAAAAAAAAAAAAAAGTGTATTGATACATTACACAAGGTTACAGAACGAACTAACAAGGTTACATAAAAAAAGGCATGAAAACAAAAATCTTTAAAAACAACAACAAAAAAAAACCCTCGAGAATTTTGGATCGCCCCAGTCTTTGCAAAGCCGTACAGTCAATCTCATTTTAATCTTTCCTTACAAGGTTACATAAAAAAACGAGGCATGAAAACAATAAAAACCTAAAAAAAAAATTAAAAACTTCAGGATTTTGGGTCACCTCACGGTTTGCAAAACCATACAGTCAATTTCATTTTAATCTTTTCTTTCCATCTCAAAAGCAGAAAACCAATGTAATCTCAAACATTGAACTCTCGATCTAAATGCCCCAAAAGCACAGAATTGTCTTCTAGATGCTGAACACGTAGGACTAAATTCTTACACAAGAAAGCAAAGCATTCATCCAGAAACAATGACAGCACAACTAAATATACAGCCCATCATAATGAGGATTTATTCCACAGCAAAGAAAAACTAAGTACAAAGTTTATACCATTAAAAACTCAAGTCTCAAACCAATTATCTACAGTTACCCAAGTGAAAGGAAAAGTTATAATTAGTTTAAGAACTAAGTTGTTCCTTTGAATGATAATCAGATAATAGTCTTGATAGAAGTTCATTCTAAGAGCAATGCTGCAATCAAATTATGATTGTGATAAACCTCAATTTGACTGGCTGTAAAAACAAAGATCAGAATAAGACAATGCGGGTTTGGGTGTAAAGTACAACAACAGCACTACAGTCACTGGACAACATTTAGGAACAAAATCAGATTTACACACATTTTTTCCAGCAAGACTATAATTACTTTGCTTGAAAGCACCAAATAAACGATTTGTCACCATTCAAGAAGACCGTCAATAGTGAAAAATAGAAAGATTTTCAATAATAGTAGCTACTGTATTTTACAGGATTTTACATCAATCCATTAAGTCTCACTTGTGCATTGCCAAATATTACCAAAGACAAAAGTAAAGGCAGTGTACAAAACTTGGGCAGAATTAATAAATTCACTTCAAATGTTACCCTGCATCAACTAATAATATGATGCATTACAAAATATTACTTCTGTATATTGGTGAGTTGACTAGTAGATAACTCAACTATTTGAACACTTGCAAGAAAGTTTCATTGACCCGAAGCTTACTCTATACTTAAAACTGGTATGTTATGCATTTGTTGACGATTTACATTCTCTATGACGGTCTCTGGAATAGTGACACTACAGACCAACCCGCTTCTCTCTAACAATCCAAAGTTGCTTGACAAACTATAAACTAACTATCAGTTTTGTTTGAAGAAGACAAACTACTCACTTTTTTTCTTTTTCTGGTCAGGATCCTTTTCTTTTTCCTTCTTTGGTTTTGGCTGTTCCATAATAATAAAAAAACATGAAAGGATGAAACATCACGATTTCTTTCATTCATCTTGAAAAAAAATAATTGAATAATTTACATCTGAAGTTAATCAATTTCCCAGATGAAAAAAAACAAACCAAAAAACATCACAAAAGCTATTGAGGTGAAATCTTTTAAATAATACCTTTCCATTCAAGGACTTTAAAAAAATCAACCTAATGTAACCATGCTCAATGAATGTAGTGAAATCACCATATCATAACAGCAAAAGAAACTCACATACACAACAGCGAAAAAACATATTAAGCTCTGCTAAACCAAGCTTACTTCCAAGGCCCACTCTACTAAACCAAGCTTACTTCCGAGGCCCACTCTACTAAACCAAGCTTACTTCCAAGGCCCACTCTACTAAACCAAGCTTACTTCCGAGGCCCACTCTACTAAACCAAGCTTACTTCCAAGGCCCACTACTAAACCAAGCTTACTTCCGAGGCCCACTCTACTAAACCAAGCTTACTTCCAAGGCCCACTCTACTTAACCAAGCATACTTCCGAGGCCCACTCTACTAAACCAAGCTTACTTCCGAGGCCCCAGCACATCACAGTTTGAGATAACTTACGACTACATAAATTCCTTCAACAAAGTAGTCCCTGTTCTTTTACAAAGCCAATGATAAATAGAGTAGCCTGCATGTGAAAGCAGAGCATGGTAAAGGATTCTGAGTATAGAATAGGATATGATATAGGGGACAAGAGGAAAAATAGTGCATTGAAACCAACTCCTTGATATTTCAAATACTGTTTCAAAGACTTAACTTCACAAACAGATTTCCCGTAAATAGCCTAAGACCTTTTGTCCCAGTCATATGCATGCATGGTCAGAAGGGTAGGGGGAAAATGCTGCCTCTTCCTACCGTTGTGTCAAATATCAAAGCTGCCAGACATTGCCTTTGCTAGTGAAGAAAACATTTTTCAAAATTTGCTTATCAAGTTGGTGTTTTTGACAAAATGATGAGAATACTTAAAAGAGGCGATTGTACTTACAATTAAGAGTGTTTCTTTAGAAAGAAAAAAAAAGAGTGTTTCTTTAGAAAGGAAAAAAAAAAAAGAGTGTTTCTTTAAAAGGAGACACCTGTGGCATAAATTCACTGCTACTGAGATCTTACTTGTGGGGCTGCAGCTCTGCGAGCACCTCTTCGACGCAGACCTGATTCTTCTTCTTGTAACTTTTTGGCCAGATCTTCATCATCCATCTGTAAAATACAAAAAAAAATTCATGTTTATAAAATTGAATGACTGAAAGTTATGATGATTGTAATTTTGCACATTAAAATTTCTTGACATTTTATCAACATTTGACAAGTTAAATTCAATTATGCTATGCAGGATTACCAAAGCAAAAGTCAGTACTTTTCGTCTTATTCTCTGCGATCCCCTTCTAGAACTCAGGGGTAAGTCACAATGACTGAATTTTATGTACATATGGCCTATTTATCCTGCAGTGGCTTGTGTTTCGACAAGTGCACTGCAGGGTCCCCACACCATACAGGCAACCATGTTCCGTTTTTGATGGGCACTCTTATTGTTTAAACTGAGAAGAGTGGCTTCAGTTGTGATGCATTTTGCCGCCTTGTACGGTAACATGCTATGCATCAGAGCAGAAAATGCCATTCTTTGTTTCCCCTGGTTGGGGCCCATCACCTCCATGGGCGAGTACTTTTAAGTTAGGTAATGCTTTGCAATTAATATGCCATTTACTGACATCTTTTTCATGTAAGAAGAATTTTGTCTCACACAAAAAGAGTCTCGACTCTGGGTATAGTCAGCCCAACTAGGAAAATACAAAAATTTCTTTTGAGAGATTCCATATTAGTTCAGGTAAACTTAGAAATTTTAAAACTGAAAACACTACAATAGAACAAGATTATAGTGGTACCCGCTACAGCAGGACCATACTGCAATCCCCCCTTTGTTTCCCTATGTAAACTCAATTCCCTGTGCTTGGGTTTAGTGGGGCAAGGAAAGGCCCAAACTCGGATACAGCGGGATCCGGGAGACAAAAATCAAATATAATTCAACCACTGTGGGCAGCATCAAGAGCACTACATATAGCAACCAGTGACGTCATAGCAAAAACGCTGCTCTGAAGGAAACCCTAACTCCCTGCCTCGCTTTCTTGATTTTGAATTTCCGACTCCCGCGTTTTGCTTATGTTGTCGTTAGTGACTGAAACAATGGTGTCTTCCTCTGTGCGGGAGGTAATCACCTGAATTTATGGAATCTTTTCCGCAATTCCCTTTTGCATTCCTATAGCCGGAACTCGCATACAGCAGGATTTTTTTCTTCTGGAAGTAAAAGTCCCGCTATAGCTATGTTCTACAGTATTTGTCTTATCAGGTAACATTTTTTTGAAGATATACTGCTGTATCCAAAGGCATTTCTGCAATACTATGGGCCATTTTCTACCCAACAGGCAGCATGTAAAGATAAGCCACCTTCTGCATGCCCCAATCTTACTTGTAAAATGACTTTATGACTATCACCATTTCCCCTCAAAATGTGTTAATAAGTCTGACTCATTAAAAAGAATATTGCAACTCAATGTAAATTTCAAACAGATTAATTAACAAATTACCTCCCTCGCAACACTGTGGCAAGGATAAAAGTGTATCAATCAGTGACCACAGGACTTGATGCACATTTGTTTCCACACTTTTTAACCCAGTGTCTGTGTGATGGTGTTGGATTTAGAATCTTGCATTTGCACCGAGAGGCACCATTAATGCCGCCTAACCTGCCAAAACAGTTTAAAGACACACAAAAAAGTTAACAATATCAAAGGCCAAGGTCATTCCCACCTGCTTGATACTTGACATGACTGGATCTTCACTGTCATCTGCCTTTCCAGCTGATTTCCGCTTGCCAGACTTTTGCTGGAAGAAATTAGAATATTTTATGAATTTATGAATAATGAAAAAAAACTGCTGATGCATGAGAGCTTTAGATGAAGTCTAACTAAACAGCTCTCAATTCTGCCTCCCAGTGTCATCATCCATTCAGCTTTCTGTGGTTTATTCTAAGACAGGAATTATGGACACAAGGATGGGCAGCTCTTACAAAAAACAACCCTGCAAAAATAAAACAAAGTTCAACAACGCCAAAAACCAAAACTGACTAGGTTATTACATTCGGATCAGCAATTCCTCAACTGGGGCACAAGCTGCAACAAAATAAATTAAACAGCCTTGAGAAATCTTTTTTCAAGTCATAAAGACAAAAGATCTTGAATTCAGGAAAAATCCCTTATGTAATTCAGGCACTCAAAGTGAAACCAAAGACCATATCCCCTCTTTTAGACCAGATAGTCTTTTCAAACAACACTGTTCAAAAAGAAAATTTATGCAAAATACCCTTTCAAAGGACAATGGACAGGCCATTGTCTTGAAATGCAAAGCGCTGCCTCTGGGCTACCAGCATTAACTCTGCTACAAGGTCATTTCTTTCTTTTTCTTTTTTATACATCAGTGCTTCCAACAGACAAAGCCCAAAAGTAAGGAAAATACCGGGGGTTTGGGGGCCGCATAGGCCCCCAGCAGGGTCCAGGGACAGAGTCCCGGTGGGGGTTCAGGGGGCGAAGCCGCCGAAAAAAAGTGAAAATTTGTGCTTTTGGAGGGCTGAAAACTGCACACGAGAGCCCCTTTGGGGAGCTTGATACCT
>JAUKPP010292364.1:0-10129 GCA_032273245.1 Phyllaplysia taylori
TGTTTTGGCCAGGCACCACCCCCCCCCCCCCCCCCCCCCAAGGTTGTTGTTGCTGTTGCCGATCAGGGACTTATTATACGTGGGTTATGCAGCCTTCAAGCAGTCTGTACAACCTACACAGCCATAGTAGTCTAGCTCTGCACTCTGGGAGTGGAGAGTCCCAAAATTGGCCCCTTAATACTGGGAAAGTGCAAGGCAGTCCTAAGACCTCTCCGGAGCAAATGGCTTCCAAGTGCATTGAGTAATTTACTGCCACTATCGATACAAAACTTGGGACATGATGGTTGCAGCCATTGACTCAGAAACAGTACCATAAGTATGTCACATCATTTTAATATTGCCCTGATGCAGTAACTTCAACTAAATAAGTCACAAATTTTGCCCAACTGGACCCCCCCCCCCCCCCCCTTTCATCCCAAAGGTAGATCAATAAATTTACAATAAAATCGTAACAGGTAAGGATAGATGGGCCAAAATTTCTTACTTTAATGCTCGAAGTGTGCCAATTAAGACACATTGAAAAACAACAACTCAAAAATTAACATTTGGTGACTAGGCCCTCTGTGCAAAAACGAAAACGATTTCGCTCACCCTCTCACGGTACTGTATATTTGTAGTACCTCGGCTTTTCATTTTCTGCTTTTTCTTGTAGGATGGGTTCATCTTTTTTTTTTTTTGATGTGTCAAAAGAACTAATTTTTCGTTAACTCTTTTGCTGGACTCGTAACCCTGAGATTGAAGGTTTGAATCCCGGCTCGGGCCCAACGTTGGGTCTTTCTGGGAAAAAAAAATTCAAACACCAATTTTCTTTATTTTACCGAGGTGTGAATGGGTAACCGGCTATAGACAGTGAAAAATCTTGTCAGTGTATATTAGTGTTTAAGGGCTTGTAAAATGGCAACTTACATTGTATGCTTCACAGGAAGTTGAAAAGGTTTCTGAGTGACTGTGGTCTGCTGGAGTATTGACCCAGTTTTGGGATACATGCTTTATTATGCAATCCATTATTTCAGGGCACTACCAAGATGGACAACACAAAAGAGGAATGTGTTGGTGAAAAGAGAAAACTAAGCCAGGAAGACATAGAGCAAAATGGAGTGGCTGTAAAAAAACAGAAGGAAGATGAAATAGTTGGTCCTGCAGGCCAGGAAGACAAATGTGAAGAAAGTGTAGATAGTGGAGACACAGATGCTGCAATGAAAGAAGAGACTAAAGAAGAGAATGCCAGTAGTGAATTGACAGGAGATGCCAGTTCAGAACCTCCACTTTCCAAGGCCGAGGCTCCGAAACTGATGGACCCCCTCAGTTACACTCAAGGGGAGGAGTTCACCTCCGAGATATACAAAATCCAAATCCACAATCTTCCAAAGTTTGGATTCAGTGTATGTACAAAATTTATGATATAATACTTGAACGCTGTCTTTAGTGTGTAGTATTTAGTGGAAATTACTAATTCAACTATGAATTTTTAAGAATTGTAATATTATAGGCTACTGATTGTTATGTCTTTCCTTTGGGGTAAGGAGCTGGGCTTTTTCAGTCCAAATATGATAATGATGGTCCATTTTCTTCCTTTGTTGCAAAATAAGAAACCCAAGCCATGTTCTGAAGCTTGGCTTTAATTTAACAAAGGGAATCCTACAAATTTTAGTGGTTGACAGGGACTGACAGTATAATACACACATGAATAGACACTGAACATAGCTATACAGTACACTGAGACACAGCCAGTCACACACACACAATCACAAACACCATGCAACAAGAAAATTTATCACCTCACCATTCCTGTTTTTGCTTCATAGTGTCCTTTAATGAAGACTTTATTTTCTTTTATGCCATAGCTATTGTCCAGTTCTGCACTTATTTTCATTGAGTTTTATGGCTCCATTAGCCTTTTGTTTCCAAAGTCGTATACTTCACCTATGACAGCTTCTTGTGTGCCTCGGTGGCCACTTGACATTGGTATTATTATTAACTTTGATTCATCTTTGTTATACCTGATGACTGTATAATATGTTGGATCTTTTAACTAATGTTCGTTCCAATGTTGGATATATTTTTTCTCTGAACTTATATTTTGAGCAGATACATACTCATCACAAATGATGTGCAGGTGTTTTGTGGGTGCTCAGATGTAGCCTACTCATTCTACTTTTTTTCTAAGAGTTTCTATTGCTCTATGTATTTCTTGGGACTGAAATGTCCTTACAGGGCCATAGTGCATTTAAGCCTCAATAAAACTAACAAACATATGTTGTCATACATTTTCAGCAACTGAAGAAGAGACTGAAATCAACCCTTGGATTGAACCCTCATAAGATCAAGAGCCCAGACAAACAATTTGTCACTTATGTTTGCTTCAGGTGAGATATTAGATAACTGGTATGTCAAGAGCAGTAGTGCGCCTGTCTACAGATGAGGAGGTTCCGGGTTCAAATCCGGGGAGGTTCACTGGGATTTTTTTTCGGAGTTTTCATGACTCCGACCACCATCCTATCTGGGATGGACATAAAATTCAGAGATCCTGCCTCGTAAATGACCTAACAGAGTTGCACGGGACGTTAAACTAAAAACCAAAATGGTATGTCAAGCTTTTTGCAGAGCATGTAGGAGATGGGAGCTGGAGTTCCACTTTGGAAAGTTATTTTATCATCATATCTATCTTCTGCTGGGATTTAATGTCCGTGTTACTGAGCCTCAGCCAGGGATGGCACTATTAAGTAATGCTCTAAACTTGTCATACTTGTCCAAATTTCTGAACTATTGTACTTCTGTCATCTTTCCAAGAGTTAAGGAGGATGCGGAATATGTTAGAGGTACTATAGGGTTGGACGGGGCAGTGTTCAGGATCATACCCCTTGGTAAGGTTTAATGAAATGGACCATCTTCAGGAGTACCAAAGACAAGCTGGACTAAGACAGAAACTTGGCCAGTTTTACAAAGGAGAAATCTTACAGTGACCTGAGGGCCCTCACAGGAACAGCCACATTTGAAGGAATGTCATGTGAATGGAGATTAGGGAAAGAGAAGTTAGAATCTTATAAAAAGTTAATCCTTTCTGCACAAGAGTATCCTTGTCTGAAGTGCCAATTCGGTGCTGTGGTGTAATGGTTAGGCTCTTCACCTGTCACGTGGAAGACCTGGGTTCGATCCCACGCACGAACAATCTGTTTGGGTTTTTTTCTGCTGGAATTTTTCCTTCTCAGCTCAGGTTGGCCCTGATAGGCAGGATTGAAGTAGCATGTCTCTTAAAGGACCTTACAGTGTTGCAGGGGACTTAAAACTGGTAACTAAAACTCCTCAAAAAAGCACCTAAGAGGTCCATGAGAATTATGCTACATATACACCAATTTATTTGTTTACTGTAAGTTTACTTTACTTTTGTTTGTTTTTACCTACAGAAATGAATCTGATAGAACGGAAGCTTTGGCGAAAATCAATGGCCATGTATGGAAAGGCAAAACATTGGAGGCAAAGGTTTGAATCATTATAGATATTTCTTATGCTTTTACCACTTATTTTGCTAACATTTTTTGTTGCCTTTTTCTTTGCACAGGAAAGAAAAATCTCAAAACTTGTAGTCAACTTTTCCCAGTTTGCGATACTTTGTAAAGTGTTTGTTTAATTCAGCTTGGGTATGATTTTTATCTTTCCTTTCTCATAGGAAAACAGGAAATTTATGTGTGTGTACATGTGAAATGCTTAAACCATCAATAATTCAAGACTTGGGGACAGGCATCTTCGGGATTTTTAATATTATGAGGAATGCCGATTTTCCGTAAATTTAATGTATTCTGTCATTTTCCCTTTTCCCATGCCTCCGACAACTCTCGCATACGTACTTAACTTTATTTTATTTCAACAAGTTTGTTTGATCGTTGTTGTTTTTCCTGTGACATCATGGAGTTAACAAGCTTCTTGAGGCAGCCACTAAAGTTAAATAAAGTTCACAAGGTTAAGTTGGCAAAATACATGTACCGTGAAAATTTCTTCTAAACTATAGTGTGCTTCCCATTTGACTGGTCAGTTTACTGGCTATGGTGCTACGGCTTAGGACTGTTTTTGATGCTTCCCATTTGACTGGTCAGTATGCTGGCTACGGTGCTACGGCTTAGGACTGTTTTTGATTCAGCTACACCCATCCCTGCAGATCACAGTTTCTATCATGATGATTGATTTACAGTTGAATCTGCTCTAACGACCATCTCTCGTTATTAGCCCCTCCCATAAATGGCAATACAGTGTAATTCTTGACTCACAGGAAGTGAAGGCAAAGCTAGTGGTCCCTCTGTTTACCCAGCCCGTGACAGCAGACTTGCCACAGAGGTGTTGCTTGTTTGTTGAGTGGCAACAGCACATACATTGTAATTTCTGTTTCACCCTGACACTCTCTCTCCCTCGGCTGATATATTTGTAACAACAACAAAAATACAAAACCCAAACCAGCCGGCCCACAGGCCCTCCCCTTTCTGAAAGGAAAAAAACCCAAACATTTCAAAACACCCCACTATTTTCTTTCACTTCATATTCATCTGAAGGGAGAGAGGGGAAAATTGTTTTCATTATTAGTTCATATTTATTTGACCTGTCCAAAACGACCACCTGTCCAAGACAACCACTTTTCTATTGACAATGAGTGGTCGTCTTAAGCAGGTTTATACTGGATGTATAGAACAAACTTCTAAGGTGTACATAATTTTCTACCATTTCATTACAGATTGCTGCCCCTGTTGCCGACCCATATTTACAAAAGCATCATAGAGACAAAGGTTGGTATAGAATAAATGCATTACTTGAGCAAGATTACAAACATGTTTTAGCAATAAACTTGGTATTATTCTTGTTAGTTTTTGTTTTTTTCATGAGACAGGTATCTCAGAATTGGACAAAAAGTTGCCTAGAAATTATTTTTTTTTGCCTTTGACACAAAGAAACCAAGTTTCCCCTATGTTTATAGCCAAAACATTAAAACATTAGCATCATCTCTGATTCTGCAATAGAAAATTTTCTGACTTTTGACTATCCAAATGACCTGACAAAGCTACATCTTGGCTATGGAATTTACTACTTCTGTCTCAAAGGGGCTTGGGATGGGACATGTATTTAGTGTTATTTTTCTCTAATTTCTCAAGTATTCACACGGTACAGTACTTTACAGTTCAAATTTCTTATTTTATTGTATGTGAAGGAAGACCTCACCGTGATGAGTCCAGACCAAGCAATAACCAGCCGGCTCCAGTGGAAAAGCTGACCCTAACTCCAGAAGAAGCAGAGGAAAGGTAAGGAGGGTGTTGAAGATTTTATGTGTCTGTGAAGCTTTGATCACAATTAAAAACAGTAAATAGGGGACATATTTTTCTTTAATTTGTTCACTTTCATTTTAGTTTGTGATGTATTTAAGGAGCAAGTTCTCTTTTTGTATTTACGTCGGCTATGGACTCTTGAGAAAAGTCTTTTGCAAAACTGTTTTTTTTTTCAATTTTAGAATGTTTGTTTCAGAGGAAAACCTATGAAGAACGAATAAGAAGAAAGAAAAATCTAATACTTGCATATTTGCCATTATGTCTGGAACGGCAATTTATGAATGCAGAAGACAAAACAATAATGGCGTCTAAAGTGTTTCGTTGACAAAATATTGTGAATTGCATCTTTTGGCATAATTTTTGCCAGTGATTAAGTCTAGTTTTTTTTATGACATGATGTATGAGGCAAACTCTTCATGTATGATGATCTCATTCTTTCTTACTTAGACTCAAGGCCAGTGTGATACCTCTGTGGAACACAGAATATTCTGAACAGCTCAAGGTAAGTTTTGTGCTTGTAGAACTTACTCATTCAATGGGTCTTTATGTCAGTTTGACTAACTATTCTACGAACTGGTGATTGAAAAAAAAAAGCCTGAACAATTCTTTACTTTGAAACTCTTCTGTGAACTCTATTGATTATGCAGAAAAATAAAAAAATAAAAAGGTAGGAGCAGCTTATGGATTTCAAACATTTTTCCTTTGTTTCCTTGTCTGCCTCAGAATGCAGGGGTCCTTCATTCAAATCTCTTGAAACACCTTCATTTTTCAGACTTTTTTTTTATGACTCTGAACCCCATGTGTCAACCCAGAGATGAAAATAACATATCATGCTTGAGACTTGAGAATGGTAGAGAGGAGATGGTTTGATAACAATGGTTTTCTTCAACTTAAGTTCATAATTACCATTATCAATTATCTAAGAAATTTGATCGCATGGGTATACAAAAATATTTTTGAGAGGCAGTGTTTATCCGTCATGTGCTTTTTTATTAGCTCATACAAATCCAATGGCTTCTTAGAGCAACAGATTTGTTTTAGATACTTTATATTACTTAATAAACACTGATGGGCAGTTATTGTCCTTTTTCATCTGTAAAAACCAAAATATATATCCTTCTTTCTTTTACAACAAGAATGATGAGTACATCATGACATTCTTTTACAACAGTTTTTTACTCTTTCCTTTGCAGATGAAAACTGAGAAAATTAAAGAAGTTCTCAAGAGAGTCACGAGGCATCATTTTGTCAAGCATATGTTTAAATCTGAGTAAGTTTTTAAGAATATACTTTTCAGTTGGGTTTTGTATTGAGACAAAAAAATTATTTTCCTTTTCCTTTTGTTTGGATTTAGGTTTTTGCTTTTTATAGATGACTTTACACTGTGGCAAGATGACCAGATTTGAAGCAAATTATGTATGTCTTCTGGATAGTTCTAGAGCAGTAAGGAAATACTTTTGATGCCCTAAAAAATGCTACACCTCCAAGAAATAAAACTTGTACTGTCAGTGGCTGTGATAGTTCACTTTTAAAGATATCCTTTAAATTTGTAGTATATGTCACTGTTAATTTGCATTTATTTGGAGAAGACTTCGTTAATTTTATGTCCTATTAGTATTCTTCTGAAGAAATCTTTCTTTGCATTTTTCTGTCCAACTGGCATTAATGTGAAAGCGTTTTTTTATGGGAGGGAGGGGGGTTCCGGAATTTGCGTTTATTTGTATAAGGCCTTTGTTATTTTTTATTCCCAGTGCTTGCCAGCACAAGTGTTGTAAACATCACACTATCATTATTGTACAGATATATGACATAAGAAGCAAGTCTCACAGGAAAGATAACTTATATTGAACAAGTGACACAATTTTTTTTCTGTGTCTGTTCTCAGTGATTAGATTTCTACGGGTAGGAACTTTCGTCTCATAGTGTGCTGATCTGTTTTCTCTATTTTTCTCTATAGCTCACATCCAGGTGGATTGGCATGCCAGCTTGGTCCAATTGTTCCCTCTGTAAGTAGACAAAGAATGGTTTGAGTAGTAGTAGTAAGGAGTGGGTTATTTATAGAGGCGCCAGCCTCAGCTGTTTTAGCCTCTTCTTGTTTTGAGAATGGTTTGAGAAAGGAGAAGAGAGGCTGGGAATTTAATGAATATAATAGAATGGAAGTGACTTCTCAGTGCACCTTCTTGAAGTTGGTTATCCAAGTGAGATTGAGACTTTTTGTAAAGGAAAAAACCACGTCTGTCCCTGTGTAAGTCTCTTCTTTTCTTCTAACCTTGCTTTCCTGAGTATGTGGGTTTTTTTTAGTAATTGATTAAGCACTTAATATATTAAGTTTTTAAGTTATATATGTCGTTTAATTTTGACGAATCCGGGTTCATTAGGTAAATAAAATTAGTTGATTTAATGTTCCTGTGTTGTAGGTGGGGATTATTTTATTTTTAAAAACACTTTCATTGAAGAGCAGCATGGGTTTTTGCTATTTTCCACTAAAAAGCACCACCTGGTAGCACATAAAGTGAGTTAAATTCTACCAATGTGTCATAGGCCTATTTAATGATTAACACATATTTTCTAATTTATGCCTGCAATATTATTTTTCCATTCTTCTTGCAGCCAATCACATCTGAGTATCGGAACAAGAATGAGTTCACGATTGGCTTTGGACTGGATGGAAATGGTTGGTTTGCACTCTAATTACTACTTACACAATGTGACAGTTTGCTTAGAGGATATTTGTGTACATTGCCTACTTGAATAGAATTCGTGACAGCGAGGGAGGCGGGGGTTGCAGGCATTTTGTGGCAGAAAATTTCAATTCAACGATAAGTGTACTAGTAGTAAGAACAAATCATTCTGATACTGAAGATTTAATTAATTGTTAAAAAATGCAAGCGTTTTACACTAGTAGCGCAAACATCTTTTCACATTTCTTTTGCTTTCTTGTATATTATACAGTTTTCTTTATCTGCTTTTTCTGTCACCAGTCACTGTCGGCTTTCGATACGGTATGTATAAAGATGGAACAACATCTGTCGGAGACTGCACCAACTTGAAGGTGGTCATGCCTGAAGCTCTCCCAGTTGTTCAAGTGAGCATGCTCTGTCATTACTGGCACTCATCATGTTAGTGGCTGGTGGGCGCTTTCGTATGATCTGCTTCTACTTCTTTGCATGAGCTAATATTGTTGTAACAGGCACTTGGGGGTGCCGGCCTACAAATGAAGAGATCCCAGGGTGTGAACCCAGGGAGGGGGGGGGGGGGGGGTCACCAGGATTTTTTAGGAGTTTAGATGGCTCCTACCCCGTCCTATCAGAGATGGGTGTAAAATTTGGAGGTCCCACCTCTTTAATGACCTCATAGTGTTGCAAGGGCATTAAACTAAAACCAACCCGCTAACTAGGGGGCACTCACTGTGGGAACTGTGGGGAAGACTGCTCCTCTTTCTGCTGTCATACTTACTATTCTTTGAATCTATTTAATAGGGCTGGGAAATGACTTCACTGTGTCATAAAGACTCAACTCAATAAAAAAAAAACCCAGCCAACCCAAAAGATCTATTAATAATCTCAACCTTTAGTGCTCTAAAGTGTCAACTCTTAACATTTTTCCTAATATCCATATACACATGGTGATGACTTTCATTTGTTCTTAGCTAGCTTCTTATTGTCTGTGATACTGAGGATGTTTCCCATTGTAACTTGACTTGAATCATGCGGAATAAGACAGATGAAAATGTGGTATTTTAGCATAGTATATCTTATAAAACTTTCTAGTGGATCTTTGATGGGACAGAGATAATGCTAAAGCACAGACTCCTATGTTTGATAGTATGTACTGATTGTTTTATATATATAGTGACTTTCTGATCACCTATAAAATTCTCAAAATATGTAAACCTTCACTTCCAGAGTTTTACCCGCTTTGTAGCAAGCAGCAAGTTGCCTCCCTTCCATCAGCAAACAGGCACAGGTCATTGGCAGACGTTAACCGTGCGGACCTACAGGTCAGGGGATATCTTGGTGATGGTGGACTTCGTTCCCAGGAAACTCACTCAGGTATTAGTTGACATCATTTTTAATTGTGATGAAGTAAAATCTTTGATTGATACCTTCAACTAAGAGAGACCTGACTATCGCATTTCTTTTCGTTGATGTATAAATTTAAAATGTCTAAAATAAAAGTTCACCTGTCTGAAAGAGTTACGGTGGAGGAAGGGGGAGAAGTCTTGTTAGTGGTGGACTTTGTTCCCAGGAAACTCACCCAGGTATATGATTGATATCATTTTTCATCAAACTGTCCATTGTGATGATGAAGTGGAAACTTTTATTGATACCTTTAACAAAGAAAGACCTTATTATCACATTTCTTTTCATTGTTGTACAAATTTAAAAAGCCAGATATAAAAGTTCACCTGCCTGAGAGTTAGTGGCGTAAGCGATGAGAGAGAGTTGGCAGGGCGGGGGGGTGAGTCTTGCTAATGGTGGACTTCGTTCCCAGGAAACTAACTCAGGTACTTGTTGAGGCCATTTTTCATCATTCCTTTTAAATTGATGAATTCAATTCTCTTTATAAATAGAGTAGACCTACCCTCCACGAGGGCTTAAAAATTAATAAATTGTTTAGAAACTAAAATGGCTCTGAAATTATCTTTCAGCATCAACAGTGATGTTTAATTTCAACGAAATGAATATTGAAAACATTTTTTGATGAGATTTGTAGATTATTAAGAACGTTTTTAATGATTTGATTCGCTACACTGTATGGAAGACTAAATTACTTGTACCATTACCCTATAGCCCAAAATCCCAGTAATTTAGTTTCCCAAA
>JAUKPP010292397.1:0-10128 GCA_032273245.1 Phyllaplysia taylori
CTTCTGTAAGAAAAGTGTAATAAGTGGGGGGGGGGGGTCAAAAAGTCCCCAAAATGGTGTAATAATGTATTTGAACGGCCCCTTATCAATAACATGTCATTTTCACTTCCATCTCTCGTGATCTGCCTTCATCCAGGTGGAGAGAGGAACTGTTTGTTCCAGCCATTGAGGTATATTATATTGCCATTGTCATGTTAGGTTAGAATTCAACATACCATACCGGCATGAGAGCCCGGCATGAGAGCCACAAGATGTATGCCATTGTAAATAGAGAACGACTTTTGATTTTTGTTAGAGGTTCAGTTTGAGGAGCAGAGAGGGCATTCGTTTTGGTTCTGGCTAAATGTCTCTCGCAACACTGTACTGCGATATTCCAAGCCCGGACACAGCGTTCTCTGCATCTCTCTGCACAGTGTTATCGTTGGTTATAGTCAAAAACGATTTTTAAAAAAGGACAAACAACAACTTGTGATGGGCCGACCCGGGCTGAGATGAGAAAATCCCAGCAGAAAGAAACCCAGATCGCTCGCGACCGGGATCGAACTCGGGTCTTCCGCATGACAGGCAACGAGCCCAACCTTTACACCACAGCGCCGATCGTTCACTGTAGGAAATTATGATAATAGTAGAACCCGCATAAGTCGACATTGCTGCGAGTTTTAAATAACGTCGAGTAAAGAGAAAGTTGATATAAGAGATGTCGATCTAGTATAAAGAAAAAGTAGGAATTTTGAATCGTGTTGACTTCAGCCGAATGTTGAGTTAACAGACGTCGAGATATGGGGGTTCTACTGTATTAAAAATAGTAGATGCTCTTTCCTGCTGTGACTCCTAGCTTAAATTGCCCAAAAACGTGGGTGGAACTTTTTTAAACTTAGTCTGAATGTTGCATCCTGAAACAAGATATTTTGCTTCATTCTCTATTCTTGCACTTACCAACACAATGGGGTCACTTTTAAAACACAAGAGGCGGGGCCTCCAATTTTAATGTTCAACTTCTAGGTGGTCGACGCCATGAAACTTCTGCAACAGTCCTGCCAAGCTGCTTGTAAACTGAACCAAGGAACTTCTTGGTCGGAGGCAAGCACTTTACTACTGGGCTACAGATGCCGCCATTATAAGTTATTAATGTCCCTGTGCAGACGATCTGCGTTCTTTTCTGCTGGAATTTTTTCCCCTCTCAGCCCAGGTTGGCCCTGACAGGCTGGGTCGAATTAGCTCGTCTCTTACAGTGTTGCAAGGGACGTTAAACTGGTAACCAAACCAAAACTTAAGTTATATAGCCTACTGATGACACGTTATAATTTTTCCTCAAATCTCCACCGCCCACCCCCTCGCTCTTTTCAAATCGCTTCATCTTCCCCTAAGTATGAGTATGGTAGTGGTAGATTATCTCAAGGCAGAGAGAGAGAGAGAAAACATGAGAGAGAGGAAGAGAAATTGAGAAAAAAGGAGGAGTTGGGGGAGGGAGGAACATGCCAATAAGCCTTTAAACAGAAGTGCACACATGCACAAATATAACACAATAACTGTCAGACAAATCACATGAAAAGGTGTTCAGGTAAAAATAGATATCCACTTTTATTCCATTCCAAGAGGCTGAAAAAGCCAGATTCACACAGTGGAAACCATAAAAAACAACATAACAAATGTAAAGTAAAGTCAATAGCAAAGACATTGATGAAGTATGTGAAGGCCTGTCGGAGCCACGTCTCAATAATGCGAAACCTAAAGATTTACGAATTATTTTACCCATTTGCGAATAACAGGTCTGGTTTTGATGTAGCTAATGTCTTTTTTTTTTCATCACATGGTGATGATATCGACCAGATCTCTCCTTGTGTTGTGGGGAAGAGAGTGGCCTCTACATTAAGATCTGGCACTGTGTCTAGAGAGTCAAGCTCGATGAAAAGAATTTCCTTTTCCTATCTTGGCCTGATTTTCACAAATTATTTATGCATAGACTAACTAATTGACAAACAACTGTAACATTTGGAAGTGTGTTTGATTGTTATAGTTATAGGCATCTAATGCCTCAGAAATTTCACATCTCTATGATTAACACTGTACCAACAGTGGTAGTTAAAAAATGTTTACAAATGGCAGGCACACACAGGTGAGCTTGTTTACAAATGGCCGGCAGTAAGTGAGCTAAAGCTTCATGTTACAATACGGTATGGCAGTTATATGATGCACTTATTTTTATCAATGCTCAGACAGTATCTCATAGGTCTAGCAAAAACAATTTTCTAATATCCATCATGTTAATAAAAACCCTGTAGATTTATACATTCAAAGTTCTTTTCATCACAATTCTTATCATGTTTAGAATCACTTGTAAATGAAACATTTTTATAAAAATGAAAGAAAATAATAGCCTGATTTTTTTTAAAAGTGCAACGATTGAAACATTGGAAACATCTTTATAGTATATCAAATAAACCAAGACTATCAAACATAAAACCTTTGCAAAAGTAATTTTTATTTACTCAGCAGTAAAAATGTGCATGTGCATGGTTTGTAAAAATAATTCCAGCTCAAAAACAGGAAATTTACATGAAAGTCAAGAAAGGAAATTTAGGACAAACCCTGAGAATGGTGGAGTTAACAAAATCTTTTAAAAGTAAAAGCCTTTAGAAATAATCAGCATGAAAATTGATATAGTAAATTGCTACAAAAGTATTCACTTGATTTAAATGTAATGTATTTTCTGGTGAAATGGAAACCATTTCAAACATTTAAAGAATTTCAGTAACACTTTGACGGCGGGATCTGGGAGCAATAGTCACTATATATGGTACAGTGGATTTCACTTAATTCGAACTCTGATAATTTGATTTTCTTTTCATTTGAATTGACATCAGACTAATGGCTTTTTCCCTTCTTTGTCTCTATTGCATAATTCACATTACCAAAAGCCTATTCTACAAAAAATCTGCTTAACTCGAATTTAAGCCCGAGTCCAGCCCATCAGCAACGACCGGACCACTTGTTTGAATTCATGGAGCATCGGCCATATTTAGTGTCGTCATCAATACCAATACACTACTTGAGTGCTAATGTTTTTATTCATCGGCTCGTAGCGAAACATACAGGGTGCGTGTTTGGCGGTTGGGAGGGGGGAAGATACGCCTTGCAGAAGATGTGTGTGTAACAAAGAAAGAGAGGGCTATGCCATGTCGAAGGCCCGTTGTTGTAACAACTCAATACGGTATCGTCTAAGTGGCGTGTACTCTGTACTGATGTTTAGTCCTACACATGCAGTCATGTCACATGAACCCACTCGACCCGTCCCGACACATTAGTAGGACTACCCATGCGCATCTTGTTGAGAGATGTCATCATTGCAAATGTTGTAAGGGAGAGCTAGAGCTTTCTTGAATGAGTGTTTTTGAGACATGTGAGGGTGGGTGCTGGGTGGTGGCATACTGAAGACAGGCAGCGCTGTGTTGTGGTCACGCACGGTGTGTAAACTTATGTTTGTCTTGGTCTTTGTGTGCGATCGTTCGTCTATTGAACGATAAGGTATGGATAGTGAAATGCTTACACAAACTGCCCCACGTGGGCCTCGAACTCACATCCTCTGCATGATAAGCAAAGTGTCTAACCATTACACCACATATGCCGGTGGCTTGCCTTCATTTCACTGTAAGACCCAAACAGATGAAGGTCTTCTGTTATATCTGTTTCTCCTGCACACAAGATAAGAGCTAATTGGGCATGACAGAATCGAAACCATGTTCCTGAGACAGATCAACTTGTACTTTCACGTCCAAGGAATGAAGATGTAATGAGATCAAATAGAAATTTAACAAGATCAATACCAACATATAAAATGTAGTTACAGAAGTAAAGGAAAATGATTGGCTGGTGCTGAGGTGTGATCTGCTCCTTCCATCACTTTCTAAATGTAAGTTTACTCCCATCTTCCCCTGGCAATGAAATAACCTTATAGTGTCAATGGCGCTGAAAAATCTTTTTAAAAAATGCTACGGTCAACCTTATTAGACGGTAAAGAACATCATGCTCTTTTTAAATCATCCACACACTCTGTATGAATTCACCAACGATAATCCTACTTCCCTCACTTCATTGCTATTACAGCAACTTTTACACACAAAGGTAATCAGAAAACTCAACTTGACACAAAAAAGTAGTTAAACAAGAGCTTAAACCAGTCACTCGACCTAAATATACAAAAATTATCATGGGAATGAAAAAGAAACAACAAATCAATAAAAACCTCATAAAATTTTAAGTAACTAAGATGCGAATTATACTTTACAACAAAAATATATGTGTAGAAAAATTGGCATGTGTTGGTACATTCCTAAAACAAAAGGTTTACATGTTACTATTTGGGGGGGGGGGGGGGGGGAGGGTTTATTTTTAAACACGTTGTCTCTTAAATGACCTTCCAGTGTTGCAGGGGACGTTAAACTGGTAACCAAATAAAAAACCACATTGTGAGGCATTTTCTCTGCTCAAGAAAATGGATTTTTTAATAAGCAAATAATGTAATCATTTTGATTTGGCAAAGATTAGGCTTTGGTCCTTGTGTAGGATTTGAGCACTGGGGTTTAAAACCACAGAGACCAGATATAGGACTCCGTCTCTTAGGTGACCAGTCCAGGTATCAGCTTGACCGTGGTGACAGTCTATCCAGGTTCCTGGTGACGTCTCTAGCTGACCGCTCGAGGTTTAAGCAGGACTGGACAACTTTGTACAGGTTGTTGGGTCCCCACCAGGTGAAGTTTGCACTGACAACAGAGAAAATAGCTGTGGTGAGGGAAATCAACATAGAGTAGAACCTGCACAAGTTGACTTTGCTGGGACTATTGAAATCACGTCGAGTAAAGAGAATGCTGACTTAAGGGATGTCAATGTAGTAAATAAAGAAAAGGTTGGGAATTCCAAATCATGTCAAATTAAGCCGAACGTCGAGTTAACAGATGTTAAGACATGCGGGTTCTACTGTAGTATGTTAATGTTACTGTAACGTAATCTGAAGGCTACTCTTTAGTCATATTATCAGTGCTTATCTCCTCCAAAAACACCAAGTGTAAATTATACAAGCATAAGGCATGAATTACGAAGTTGGGACGCACTCACATTTACTCACAAAATTTCGTTCAGGCATGGAAGAGTCCTGTTTCTATATTGTATATCAGTATCATTAGAGAGATTCAATTATGGTATAATAGCACTAAGCTGTATCCAGTCTCTCCATTATCATTGCACCATGTAGGCCTATACCCTTGGTGTATCTTGTTTGGTAAATATGAGCATAGATGAGCCTGGTGAAAGATACTGAATCCTGCTATGGTATTCTGATACCAGAAAGATCAATATTTCGAGGATGGGGGAGCAAAGTATCTCCAAATACAACAGTACAGTAGGTGTACTGAAACATATCTGAGCAGTGTGTGAAACAGTAGCCCTTGAGGCATGCTGTATCTATGTGTCAAAACTACTGGTTATAGTCCTGGTAACAACAAAGTTTTTAGCATAATATGATGAAACACCATCGTATCTTCAACATACTCCTATTCTTTTAGGATAATGTGTTTTTGCTTCTCCTCAAATGTGGCCATTTCCAGATACAATAGTTTGCTTCCCTGCCATTAGGCCATTTGGTGATTTTAATTTTAGTGGCCAGTTGGGATCACCCGGGTAGTGAAGCATCATACAAAAGTAGTGCATTGTAATAGAGAGCTGTTTTTCTTTTTTACAGGCGTTCAGTGGCTGAATAACTTTGACTTTTGACTCCCTCATAACAGTCCATTCTTTCACTATGAATGTGTGGTTTCATGCACTTTCTGACCTGTGTGCCTTTTTTTTTTATTAATCTCCATCAACTATCATATAAAATTTAAACTGTTCTAGTTCTTATTTTCTTGATATTTATGCACCATTCAGGTAGGTGAGAGAAATAGACACTGAACGGAATGCTCTACCTTTTAGATTAAGATAAGATAAGATAAGATAAGATAAGATAAGATAAGATAAACTTTATTGTCCAGATAGGAAACTTTTCTTCGTGGTTACAACAAGGGCACATGACGTAAAAATAACAGTTGATGTACATTTATGGCTTTTAATTAATATTGTAAAGTGTTGTGAAGTCTTATGAAAGTAATGGGAGAACAAAAGTACGCCCTTTCCTGCAAATAACTGAGTGGTTTCTTAAAGCCTAAAGTGAACCAAAAGCTTAATGATGATAGAGCGAGGTACTCACAAAGTCAGGAACGCCATGCACCATGGTGCAGTCAAAGAAATGTACGAACATTGAGACAAACATGTGGATCTCCATAAAGGCAAACCATCTGAGGAGAGTGATGCAGAAAATAAGAAAATTGTTTTAAATTCTGTCTCTGGGGAGAAATTTGACAGTCATGACACAAAAACGAAATCAAACTGAGCACCATAAGGAAAAGAAAATAGCCCTATGCTCTGACCCTGTCTCCACCCACCCCCCCCCCCCCTCCCCTCCCTTCCCCTCCTCTAACCGAAATGTAAAAAAAAACACCTCTTGAGTTCCAAAGACATAGGGCCTAACTATCAAAATTAGGAAACACAGGTAAACTCATAGTAACTGTGCTGAATACTTTTGATTGTTGCAGTTAGTGTCATGGGATACAATGAATATGAGTGACTAATACAGTGATAGTGGCATATCACAACAAAGTTATCCTAAAGTCACATGGTACAGCCGGTTCCGCTTTTCTTCAATTCGCTTGAGTTCAATTTTGGTTAAATTCTCTTTTTACATAAATATATGTATAAATTGGATAAGTTAAACCTCGGACGACTTGTCAGTTTACCCCCCCCCCCCCCACCAATGACATTAACTAATGAGTAATCAACTGTAGTGAGATCACACTGACCTGCCGGGGCACATGTGTCGACCTCCGCCAAAAGGAATGAAAGTTTCAGGCAGCGTCTTTGGACTCTGGTTTGCCCAGCGATCCTGACGAGAGAAGAAACTCAATTTAGATGTTGTTACCAACATAATGCTGGTCACTTGGCAAAGTTTACTGGTATTTACTGGAAGTTGAAATTATCAACCTTTTTTTTTTTAGCAGTTTGCTCTCTTGAGATTTTATGGCACAGCTAATACTACGAAGTCATTAAAGTGCCGGGAAGTAGATTTAAATGATAGTAAAAATTGCAAAGATGTATAAGTAGAAGACCAGCCTGCAACGCTCACAAACCGCTTGCAACATTCTTTAATTTATTCTTAAAACAATGAGAGAAAGATACTAACATATTTCAAGGTCTAATTCAAAACGGTCTACTTGCGTAGGTCTATCCAAAGAGTTGCCTTTTGTTTCAACACATTGCTCTGTGTACCTAGATGACCCAAAAGAAACATTTGGATTGTAAGCAGCAGGCACAATTTTACATACAGTTCCCACTTACAGGGTTAAATCTATCAGGGTCTGCATAGACATCTGGGTTTCTGTGTGCCCAAAATGCTGACACACACAGCATGTGGTCTGGCGGGACAGTGTACCCCTTTATCGTGACCGGCTCGACCACGCGGCGAGGTATCAGGCCTGGGGAGCGCAGGCGGATTGTCTCGATGACACACTGCAGCGTGTACGGCATCTCACCCAACACAGACTCTGTGACTGTCAAAAGAAAGACAAAATGTCAACCGGTGCTGTGGTGTAATGGTTAGACTCTTCACCTTGCATGCGGGAAGACCCTGGATTGATCCCCGTTCGCGGACAATCTGGGTTGTTTTCTGTTGGGATTTTTTCCCTCTCAGCCCGGGTTGGCCCTGACAGGCAGGGTCAAGGTAGCCCGTCTCTTAAATGACCTTACAGTGTTGCAGGGGACGTAAAACTGGTAACCAAACCAAACCAAACAAAATGTCAAATTGTAAACTACACAGAGCTTGGTTGCTAGTGCTGTACTTATGTTACCAACAATGTATGAAATCCAGGCGTTAAATCTAAGTAGAATACTCTGATATTCCACAGACCTATTTCAGTACCTGGACGTTTCAAGTAATGAATGAAATATTCATCTACAGAATGAAATACAACTGCATAAGCAAGTCCTTATGGAAATCTAGAAAATGAAATCACATAGAATACACCCAATCTGACAAAAATATTTCAAATTTTGCATTGTGAGCCTTTGATTTGTAGGACTACAGAAATTGTCCAAGGTCATGAGATTACACACAAGAATGAGGGCTCATGACATTAAATGCATATGGAATAAATTTTGACAAAAGTAGTTTCTAGTCTCCACAGACTGTCATGCAGAACTGGCAACTCTGACAAATAAAATACCTGAAGTTTCGAAAGAACAAAGTGGTTAAAAAGTAAAGTGCTAATATACAGAAATTTCATACAAACAACGATATACATTTAACGTGAAAAAGTTAACAACATGGACACAGTGTGGAAAAAACAAAAAGATCTCAGGTTTTGAGCGCAACTGCCATTCTCTGATTACTATTGTTATTTTTTTAATTCCTTACGATTCCTTAGGGTTCTATGGCAAAACTCTTCATATCAGCATTCTACGGAATATAGAACAATTTGAAAGTTAAGGAAATTTCTCTGATAAAAGTGATCAAAACTATAAGTTCGTGTTGCGTGTAAGCTTGAAAATACAACATACTTTGTCTGCCATCTTTGAGGGCTGTATTTACTTCTTGTTGAACTTTCCTTAGAACTTCTGCATCATTGTAAATGAATGTCATAGTCCAAAATGACATCTGAAAGAAAAGGGATCTGTTATGACAACTTCCAGATACATTTTACAGGTTCTGAGTAAGACATTTTAATTGATGGCACACTTGCACACTTGAAGAGGAATCTAGCTCTTAGGCACCAACAATTGCAAAGATAACAAGTACTGTATTTATGGGTATTTTTAGAGTGGAATTATTATTTTTTTACAAAATTGAGACAAAGCAGTTTCGCGAGGTTTTAATTTTCGTGAATTTCTCAGTTACTAGCAACAAAATATTATAGCAAGGAAAGAAAGAAGAAGAAAAATTTCATGTGGTTGTTATTTTTGCGAACGCCAAAATTAAAACCAAGCAAAAAAGAACATCAATACAGTAGCCTATCCTAAACATTGAAAAGTTAGCCTACACAGAGAAACAACATTGAAGTGCAAGATAAAGAGATAAAACAAGATCGTTTGGGCCAGCCTAGTTTGGTTACTAGTTTTGCATCTCCTGCACCACTGTAAAGTCATTTTAAGAGACGTATACTTCAACCCTGCCTGAATGGCCAACCCGCACTGAGCAGGAAAATACCCAGATCATCCGCACATGGGATCAAATTTCACGTCTTTGGCATGACAGACGAAGAGTCTAACCATTACACCACAGCGCTGGTCTAGCCTAGTGCCCTTGTTATAACTGAAGTGATTTAACAGAGACGGAGAAGGAAGGGGAATTTTCTTTCTCTCTACACCCAAGGTCTCATCACAACACCCATGCTATGCCTATATCTGAGTTCCGCTGTATTGACAAGACTTACAGGGATGGCATTGGCCAGAGCTGCCCACAGTGCTAACAGAGTCCAGTTGGCTTTGTTGTCAGGATCAATTAAAGGCAAAAGATTCTGGATAACATTCTGAAAAACAGAAAAACATATAAATGGGATTGATTTGATACATATAAACTGTATGCTTGTTGTAACTCTGCAAGGCTGTTTTCATGATGGAATGCTTTATTTGAATGAAGCCTCACAAATTAAAAATTTCCTATGCTGTGCTAGCAGCAACAGTCGACCATCGGTACCAAATTTCATTAGACCTATTACATGGGCTGAATGAATGGTGCGCAAAAATATTTCCGTCAATGCATAGGCAAAGTAATAGGCATTCACTTCATTCAGCAATAAGACCCAATGCTGCAATTCTAAAAAGCTGGATGAATCCATCATAAATTGTTTTTTGTTTATGTAAACGAAAGCTGAGGCAGTGACAGACTTCAGAAAATTCTGTTTCACTCCGCAGAGAGCACTACAGAAGAGCATGACTATAGCAGCACCTTTTGGTTTGGTTACCAGTTTACTGTCCCCTGCAACACTGTAAGGTCATTTAAGAGATGGGCTACTTCGACCCTGCCTGTCAGGGCCAACCCAGACTGAG
>JAUKPP010292408.1:0-10128 GCA_032273245.1 Phyllaplysia taylori
TTATGCGCAAAATTGCACTTGACTTTTAGTTTAGCCTCCAATTTGGGTGGTCCACTGTGCCCCGTGGTCCACTGTATCCCACCCTCCTATAAATAGCGAGTAAGGGACGGAGCTATTGCCTGAAGTAACTCATTTTGCCTGTTCTTCTCACATCTGAATTTGTTTATAGGGGTACCAACTTTCTGTTGTCTTAGCCTGTGTTTGCTTTATTTCTCGTACAGACAAGTGAGAATAACTATATTTATAACAGGGGCTTGCAATTTTACCTTTTGTTTTGAGGGTGTTGTTGACGTCGAGTGTTGTGAGCATTCCAATCTGTCTCGGTGAACCTTTTAACTTGCTTGAAGAGGACCAATGCTAAAACAGCCAAATATGCTGGCGCCTCTATAAACAACTAATTTTGAATTTTTTTACCCTTTTAACATTTTGTAGTCACACAGCTGGAAAGACAAAGAACCATATTGGTCATGTGCAGCCCGCCAAGATACAATCGGCTACTTGGCCTTGGCCCCCAAGTCCAATCTAAAAGCGAGATATTGAAATTACGTGATAATTGACTTTAAGCGAGTTGAATTTATGTGTACTCGACTGTACATTGTATATGCTGAGTGACTGCAAAGTGTTAACGAAGCAATGTAAGGAATGTTAATATTTTCCATTCGTTCCTTGTGTATGAAAATATTCCAGCAAGTTATTGGTCTACCAGAGTAGTAATAGATTCAGTAGTGCACGGAGCCACTTGGCTGTGTGACAATTTGTAAAGATGACACTTTTGTTATTGTAACAAATTGTCATATGACAACACACACACCTTATTGTAAGTTGTCAACTGACCACTCCTACAACATGACATAACTATTTTCTTGTTACAAATACTGTAGACGTGTCTATTTTCACGTAGACAATTTTCCACGTAATTGAGACAAACCAGTTTCGCGAAGTTTTAATTTTCGTGAGTTTCTCAGTAACTAGTAACAAGATATTATCCTAGCAATGAAAGAAAGAGAAACAAAAAATTTCATGTGGTTGTTATTAACGCGGATTTTGTACAAATTCGCAAAAAAGCGAGAATTAAAACCACATGAAAAACCCCCACAGTTTATAGTATGTTGATGATATGATGAGAATACTCTCGTAAAATAACACTGCACTGTTAGTTATATTATTTCAATGTTACTGTGAATTTTTGTTGAAATTAACTTATAAGTTGCAAGTAAGCGCTTTTTGTTCTCTGCCTTATTTATGCATGATTTTTGTTGGACATAAGCTCTTTTTCTTCTGTGCATTATTTATGCATAAATTTTGTAGGACATAATATAATACTCTTTCACTTTATTAACCTTTCAGAAAATTGCTTCCCTTTAGCACGAGAGTTTTATACACTTCGTATTTATTTCCATATATTATGTTATACTTTTAATGACGAATGCAGCATTTTCTAATAACATTGAGAGACTTGTGATCCAATTTATGAGAGAGAAATTGTATCTTTATTCTTTAACATTTACTGTATACTCCTGTATGAGACGAGAAGTTTTTCCAAAGTTTGCCTGTTTAATCTACCCCTTCTTATACACGGGATATTTCTCAGAAATCAATATCTGATCGTCAAAAGAAGGGGAACAACCCTAGTGAAGGGGGGTTTCGTGAAATGTATGACATTGCATTGATCATTGAGTCTTGGGGCATAATACCTATAGATATGGTGGTCGGTTCTTGTAAAAATTGAAAAATTTCTTATTGTCTTGATGAAATTTCCATTTTGCTATAAACATGTTAATGTAATTTATAGAATGTGTAAAGACAAGAATTTTAAAAATGTTTGTAGAATGTATAAAGACATTAATTTTAAAGATGTTTCTAGAATGTGTAAAGTTAAAAATGTAGTAATGAGTATGCCGAGGATTAAGAGGCATATTATTGTAACTGTAAGAATGCTGTTCTGAGAAAAGGGTTTCTAAAAGTTTAGACGTCAATGTAAAATTAGGTGTGGAATCATATCACTGCAGAAAGTTTAAGATGCATTAACACAAATTGAATACAAAAATTAAATACCGGCGCTGTGGTGTAATGGTTAGGCTCTTCACCTTGCATGTGGAAGATCCCGGTTCGATCGCCAATCGTGGACGATCTGGGTTTTTTTTCTGCTGGGATTTTTTCTCTCTCAGCCGGAGTTGGCCATGACAGGCAGGGTCAAAGTAGCCCGTCTCTTAAATGACCTTACAGTGTTGCAGGGAACGTAAAACTGGTAACCAAACCAAACCAAACTAACCAAACCAGAAATTAAATGCTCCAAATTTCTCTCTCTGTGCTCTCAACTCTTCGATGTCTTTCTCCGCCTTGTCTCAAGCACTTTCTGTCTTGCCAAATACTCCGATATCTATTTATATATGTCTATTTATATCGATCACGCTTTCTGCACATAGCTGACGGTTTACACAAATCAAGGGTGCAAGTGGAAAAAAAATTGTTCTGCTAACTACAAAAATTTTGGTAGAGTTAACAGAAGTAAAAGTTTTTTTTTCCTCTTGTTGATAGAGTTAACAGAACATATAGTTTTTTCTCTTGTTTGTAGATTTAACAAAACAAAAAGTTTTTTTCGGAGTTAACAGAACATAAATTTTTTCCTCTTGTTGGTAGCGTTAACTGAACATTAAGTTTTTTTCTCTTGTCAGTAGAATTAAAAGAACAATTTTTTTCCACTCTTGTTTGTAGAGTTAACGGAACAAAAAGGTTTTTTTTCACTTGCACCCTTCATTTTTGTAACTGTCATCATGTTTTTTCCCACTTGCGTGCACTCTTCAAATACACGTAGAGGAAAAAAAATCACGCACCACAACCTCAACAAACCGTTAATGAAGAATATATGTGGGGGTGGGCAATTCTTCATTGAAGTTTTATATACAGTTTGTTGAGGTTGTGGTGCGTGATTTTTTTTTTCTACATGCTTCTATACCCCCTAATATCACCAACCATCTCGGTTGGAGAGCCACTCATCTCCTTATCTACTCTTCAAATACGTAATGTATGTTTTCCCTTGATCTCACCCAAAATATACATGTGCTTGTTATGCGATCACATAATGAATTCAATTTTGTTGAATGTTTCCTATTCCCATTGATTTATGCATAAGATTGTAATGTGATATTAAAGTGGCCAAACTATATCTCGTCACCGTTCCCTAAGACTGTCCTAACTGATTTTTGCTACTTTTTCACTTGTGATTGTCTTAGGTAAGAGTGACGATCTTTGATACTTTGCACCAAAGGCAAAGGATTATATGATTATGATATGAAGTTTATTTAGGCCCCATATTGTTTTTGTAAGGAGCTATTACGGCATTGTTTATTCATGAAGCATCTATTAACACTTTTGGCCTAGGGCAAATGATTATATCTATGATAATGTTTCTGTAACAAATTTTTTCCATCGACACCTTATGCCTTAGGCATAGGATTACGACACTGTTTTTGCGAGAAAATTGATCCATTGAGACTTAATACCAATGACAAAAGATTATGACACTGTTTTTGCGAGAAAATTGATTCATTGACATTGACACTTGATACCAATGACAAAAGATTACGTTACTGTTTTTGCGAGAAAATTGATTCATTGAGACTTGATACCAATGTCAAAAGATTAAGACACTGTTTTTGCAAGAAAATTGATTCATTCACACTTATTTGAGTTTTATGGCTCTTTGAAAGAGAATTTTGCTGTTGTTCTTTAATGTCTGTGTTAAGCCTGTATTGAAGAATGAAAGTATGCATTAAGGATATTTACAAAAACATTGTGGGTCGCTCCCATTTTACTGAGTGTTGACCCTTTTTATAAATGATGCTTGTACAGTAGAACCTGACCAAGACGACCACCCAATATTGAAAAAAAAAGTGGTCGTTTTAGACAGGTGGTCGTCTTAGAGAGGGAGAATGTATAGGAAAAATGTAATTTGGGAGCCAGTGGAAAGTGGTCGTTTCTGCAGGTGGTCGTCTTATACAGGTGGTCGTTTGAGCAGGTTCAACTGTACTTTAATATATTCGTCTGCGCCTAAGGTCCCGGTGCCTGGGGGCTGGGAAATCGCGGGATCTTAGGCGAACTGGAGCCTAGCCGAACCATCAAGGAAACGGCCCCATGGTGACCCACTGACTAGAATTATATAAATAAGCAAACTGTGTTGATGCGGCTCATGCCTTATGTCAATAAAGGAGTAGTAAATCTTGATGACCAATCACAATGGGCTCACCGGCGCTGTGGTGTAATGGTTAGGCTCTTCGCCTGTCATACGGGATGACCCTAGATCGATCCCCAATCGCGGACGATCTAGTTTTTTTTCTGCTGGGATTTTTTCTCTCTCAACCCGGGTTGGCCCTGACAGGCAGGGTCGAAGTAGCTCGTCTCTTAAATGACTTTACAGTGTTACAGGGGACGTAAAACTGGTAACCAAACTAAAACAATCGCCTCTTCTTACTTTTTCTACAACCCAATTATGTGTCTCTAGATCAGTTTTGAGCCCCACACCCCTCCCCTATAATCTGTAAAAAAATTATAGCTTTCCTCTTTGTTTAGAAAACTATTTTATGAAGTGCGAGATCTTAGATGTCTCAGTCCTCTTCAAAGCGGGACCTTAGGGGCGACTTTTACCCAGTAAAATTCTGTTTTCTTAAAACCACGGGACGTTGTGCAAACCGGAACTAAAAGCGGTGGGACCTTTGGCGTAGACCACTTATATTATTCACCGTGTCGAAAAATGAACAAACAATTCCATGTTTGAAGTGGGTTTACAAGTTATTTATTGTTGATAGTGATTTTTCAAAGTGTAGTTTTTATAAGACATATTATTATACGATAGACCAATATAATATCATGTTTGCAGTCCTGTTTTACAAAGTGCAATTTATGTAAATGTAATACATAATATAGAAAGTTTTTCCTTTTGATTTGTTTTGTTCTTTGGTATCAATAGCAGATTCCCCCTTCCTATTGTGAATGGACGTGAAATTCGGAGGTCCAGCCTTGTAAATGACCTTATAGTGTTGCATGGGGCGTAAAACCAAAGCCGGACCAAACCAGCGGATTTCTGTCAACACTGTTTCTTCTTCGCTTTAGATTGGTGTCTGCAGTGTAATGGCTATTATATAGGCTCTTCACCTATCGCGCGGAAGACCCGGGTTTGATCCCACGTGTGGCTAAAACGGCCAAAGAAGCTGGCACCTCTATAAATAACTTACTGTAACTGTAACCCACGTGTGAACGATCTGCGTTGTTTTTCTGATGGGATTTATCCCTCTCAGTCCGTGTTGGCCCTGACAGGCAGGGTCGAACGAGTCCCTCTCATAAAAGACCTTGCAGTGTTGCAACTGACGTCAAACTGGTAACCAAACTAAATCAAACTGTCAAAACTGTCTTCTTTTTCTACGTAACCCTCGCTAGAACGAATGTAATCCTTTTCCCCCTCTTTCTTCTCCCAAAGAAGAGACACTGAAGCCCGGGCTGAGATGGAAAAAGTCCCAGCAGAAAGATAAACCAGGCGCAGACGATTTTTTTTCCCGCTGGGATTTTCCCTTCTCCCCCCGGGCTGGCCATGACAGACAGGGTCGACGTTTGTAACCAAACCAAATCGTAAGGGGTTAGGCTCTTTGCCTATCATGCAGAAGACCCGAGTTCGATCCCACGTGCGGACAATCTCACTTTTTCTCCTGGGATTTGTAATTTGTCCCTCTTAGCCTGGGTTGGCCCTGACAAACAGGGTCGATATAGCCTGTTTCTTATATGACCTTAAAGTGTTGCAAAGGACGTAAAACTGGTAACTAACCCAACCCAGTGTTGCATGGGGTGTAAAAAACCCACAACCCAAACCAAACCAAACTGTAAACATAAAAAAAGGACGGGGATATTAACAGTTAAGATAAAAACACCAAGCCTACAAATTATTGTGCAGTATAGTATAGGATACCACGTAGTCATTATTAACTTAGCTCACATTATAACAATTATTTTCTTCACTCCTACCAGTTTTACCCTGTCTCCTTGTGCAATGTTAAAGTTTGATATACCGGCGCTGTGATGTAATGGTTAGGCTCTTCGGCTGGCATGCGGAAGACCCCGGTTCGACCCCGATCGCGGACGATCTGTTTTTTTTTCTCTGCTGGGATTTTTTTCCTCTCAGTCCGGATTGGCCCTGACATGCAGGGTCTAAGTAGCCCGTCTCTTAAATGACCTAACAGTGTTACAGGGGACGTAAAACTGGTAACCAAACATAACCAAACCTGGTTCTTCTCTTTCTCTTTCGTAAGGGGAGACACTAAAACCCATACTGGCGCTGTAGTGTAATAAATAGGCTCTTTGTCTATCATGCAGACGAGCCCAGTTCGGTCCCACGTGCGGAAAATCTCATTTTTTTCTCCTGAGATTTGTCCCTCTTACTTAGCTTGGGTTGGCTCTGACAAACAGGGTCGATATAGCCTGTTTCTTATATATACCTTAAAATGTTGCAAATGACGTAACACTGGTAACCAACCCAACCCAGTGTTGCATGGGGTGTAAAAAAATCCCAACCCAAATTGCCAAACCAAACCAAACCAAACTGTAAACATAAAAAAAGGACGGGGATATTAACAGTTAAGATAAAAACACCAGCCCTACAAATTATTGTGCAATATAGTATAGGATACCACGTAATAATTATTAACTTAACTCACATTATAACAATTAGTTTCTTCACTCCTACCAGTTTTACCCTGTCTCCTTGTGCAATGTTAAACTTTGATATACCGGCGCTGTTGTGTAATGGTTAGGCTCTTCACCTGTCATGCGGAAGACCCCGGATCGATCCCCGATCGCGGACGATCTGGGTTTTTTTCTACCGGGATTTTTCCCTCTCAGCCCGGGTTGGCCCTGACAGGCCGAAGTAGCCCGTCTCTTAAATGACTTAACAGTGTCGCAGGGGACGCAAAACTGGTAACCAAACCAAACCCAACTTCGATATTTGCGGTCACGTCATGGAAACCAACAAAAATGGCTCCCTGGTGTAATGGTTAGGCTCTTCGCCTGTCATGCGGAAGATCCTAGTTCGATCCCACTTGCGGACAATCTGGGCGTTTTCTGTTTGGTTTGTCCATCTCAGCCCAGATTGGCCCAGACAAACAGGACTGAAATAGCCCGGCTCTTAAACGACCCTACAGTGTTGCAAAAGACGTAAAACTGGTAATCAACCCAGTCCCAGTGTTGCAAGGTGCGTAAAACTCAACTGAAACCAAACTAAACAAACCAAACCTATTTGCAAAAAAAAAAAAAAAAAAAAAAAAGAACAGGGATGGTAATAGTTTAGAAAAAACACTAAAAAAACAAGAAAAACATGTCCTGCAAATAGTGCAGTATGCGATATCATAAATGTCCTTATTCACATTTTAACAATTATAATCTCCTCCACAACCCGTTTATCTGGTTTCTAAGTGTAATGTTAAACCTTGATATTTGCCATCATGTCAGAGAATCCCCAAGAAAAAACCCCGCGTCCTGCAATTACCCAGGTAACAGATCGATAGATGGGAAAGACACGGGGGAACCGCCCTACTTCAGCTGCAGGACTGGGCAATGAGTCGTTTTGTTACGATAAATCTTGATAAATAGATGTTCCTATACCATTTTGTGAAATCCGAAAAATCGAATGAATTTTTACAGGTGAGCTAAAAAAAAAAGCAAAGCAAAACTAAAAAAAGAAAGCAACAACAACAACAAACAAACAACAAAGAAACAAACACCCCCTCCCCGCCACAAACCCAGGTTTCTGCTTTTTGTGAACATTTTCCTCATATTTTAATGCATTCTTATGGTACTTTGATTGAAGTATTGTTTACTAATGATAATAAAGGGACGGGGTTTCAATCAAAGACCTTTTTGCCTTTCACGCAGAGGGCGGGGGATCAATCCCCCAAGTTGGATGAGCATCTCTGTCTTTCTCCTGGGATGTTGTGTCCCTCTCAATCCAAGTTGGCCCTGACAAGCAGGGTCGAAGTGGCCTGCCGCCTATTAAGTGACTTTACAGTGTTACAAGTGGCGTAGCCCCCCCCCCCCTCTCCGATGAACAACAAACCAACAATGACGTTTTTAAGGGCTAAGTTGGTATTACATTATTATTTCTTATTTTGCAAATTGGGATTTGGTTTTGGCTTAACGTCCCAAACAACTCTGTAAGTTCATTTAAGGGACGGGCTACTTCGATCCTGCCTGCCAGGGCCAACCCGGGCTGAGAGGGGCATTGCCCCAGCAGAAAAACGGAGATATACTCGATCAAACAAACTGCCCCACGCAGGCTTCAACTCACGTCCTCTGCGTGATAGGCGAAGCGCCTAACCATTACACCACAAACGCCGGTACAAATTGGGAGTTTGAATTTAGTATTGTGTCTTTTAAATAATGCTGGCATTTATATAGGGCATATCCCCGCTTGAAAGCATGCTCTGATGCGCTTTACAATCTATTATTACCCCAGCAGACCAAATCATTCAGAAACCTTCTCAACTTCCTGGGAAGCATACAGTGCAAGCTGCCATTTTACAGGGCTAAAGCACTACCATACGAATAAGATCGTTTGCTGTCTACAGCTGGGTACCTATTCACACCTGGGTAAAGTGAGGAAAATTCGTGTAAAATGCCTTTCCCAAGGACACAACGTCGGGTCCGAGCTGGTTTTCGAACCCACAACCTTCCGATAACGAGCCCGGCAGCCTAACCACTAGACTACCGACGCCAATAAACCGAACAATCAGTTTCAATTTGACCTACCCAAGCCTAAATTGAGTGAGGGACACACCTGGCTGATTGTTTAGCAAAGAGACGAATACCCCACTACGGTCCTTTTACTATTCGCCTCTATGTAAAACTATGACTGACATAGTGCTCGCAGACGTGACCTGTCACAAGACAAATGGAAGCCACGACCTAGCAACTCGCGCGCTTTTTCCAGGATGTTGTTAGGGAAACGGAAATTGGCGGTATTCCGAAATGGCGCGATAAGTGAGTTGTGGTGATTCTTACTACGTGCAGTTATATTTGTTCAAAATATCTCTGATTTTTTTTTATACCTTTATTGCCATCATCATGATCATTATCCTCTTTATAATGGATTGCATTTATATAGCGTATCGCTTTAAAGTGGGTCTTGGTTTAGTTTTAGCTTAACTTTCCTCGCAGCGATGTAATGTCATTTAAGAAATGGGCTACTTCCACCCTGTCTGTCAGGGTCAACCTGGGCTAAGAGGGACAGTGTCCCAGCAGAAAAACGGAGATTTTCAATCAAACAAGCTGCCCCACATGGGTCTCGAACTCACGCCCTCTGCAGCAATGTAAGGTCATTTAAGAAATGGGCTACTTCCACCCTGGCTGTCAGGGCCAACCGGGGCTAAGAGGGACAGTGTCCCGGCAGATAAACGGAGATTCTCAATCAAACAAGCTGCCCCATATGGGTCTCGAACTCACGCCCTCTGCAGCAATGTAAGGTCATTTAAGTAATGGGCTACTTCCACCCTGGCTGTCAGGGCCAACCGGGGCTAAGAGGGACACTGTCCCAGCAGAAAAACGGAGATTCTCAATCAAACAAGCTCGAACTCACGCCCTCTGCGTGGAAGGCTAAAAGACTAACCATTGCACCACAGACTCAAAGTAAACTGGAACATCCAATGTTGGAACTGATTCTTCATCACAAATTGTCTACCCGGCACACAACGATAAACTTGGCGTATTTATCGATTGAGGTGCTCTGTTTCAAAATGGCGGAGCGCTCTCCGCTTTGATAAGATTGTGTACGAGTATTTCGTCGATTGCATTGCATAAGGGCGAATAGTAGATGATTGTAGTGGGGTATTCGCCCCTTTGCTAAGAAATCAGCGATTTGAGCGGCAGCCGATCGAAGTGGGCGTGGTTATTTCAGTGAGGGAGATGGTGGGAATTCCATGATATGTGTGTGTGTGTGTGTGCGTGAGTGGGTGTGAGTATGTGTGTATGTATTTTGTGTTTATATTTTGTTTGTGTTTGTACTATTCCTCCGTCACCTCCTATCTATCTATCTATCTATCTATCTATCTATCTATCTATCTATCTATCTATCTATCTATCTATCTATCTATC
>JAUKPP010292419.1:0-10126 GCA_032273245.1 Phyllaplysia taylori
CATAAGATCAAGAACTTGGCCTTTTAAAACTTTTCCCCTGCCTTGGATTGTAAGCAATCATTGCTGTTTGTCATGTTGTATTAGAACTTTCAAGTAATAAAGCAGATTAGCTTGGCACCACATTGTCATGTGGAACTTTATAGAACTCCCTGATTTGGAATCGATGCACGAGGCAAAACATGAAGATAAATTGTTTATTTCTGCAACAATTCATGTCTCGTTTAAAAAACCCATAAAATCTCACTGAATAAATCAAGGAATTCTCACTGTCTATTTCTTAAAAAATTCATGTCTCACAAAAAAGAAAAATTGTAAAATCACACTGAAAATATTAAGGAATTCTCACAAAAATCTTTTGAGGGTTGGCAACTTGGCATGAATATTCTTTTGCATGTACCGGTATATTATATGTGATTGGATGAGAGAGGGTGAGAATGTGAATGAGCAACATTTTATATTTGATCTTGTGATATCCATGTGCAATATGATGTGATTTATTTATTGATGCAGTGCATCCTTTTTGTTGATATGAAATGTAGTTTAGGGGGGAAGGATGAAAAGTTAAAAGTCATGCTCATAACTCCAATTATTTTAAGTCATATGTGACTTTAAAAAATGTGCCTTAACTCCATCATCTGACTCAAGGCTTGCAGCAATTAAGAAAAGAAATCAGAAATAGAATTGGGACATAACCATTTTTGTTAGTGTAAAATCTCTTTGAGATCTCTTCACCCTTACAAAGTTATTTCTAATAAGGAAAATGATTGAGTCAATTGACTTCTCATGCAAATTAAAGAAGTTTTTCAGTGAGGGGAACTACATAGCTTTGTTCTTGAAAAAAAAAAAAAAAAAAAAATAATTTGTTCTTCAGTAATCTTACATGGGGACCTGCTATACTATAACAATTCGCAACAAAACCATTTATTGTTCAAATTTTAAAGAGGGGAAAACTTTGTAAATAAATGTCTAGGTTGCCTTTTTGGAGAAGGGTACATCTTTGTGAGTAAATTTACAAAAAAATGTTTTAAAGTGAATGAATTTGGACGAAGCTTCATCCACCTCATCCATCTGATTCTGATAGAAAAGTTAAGTTGTGGGAGTAGGGGGAGAAAAGTTGTGGGAGTAGGGGGAAAAAGTTGTGGGAGTAGGGGGAGAAAGGGAAGATGGATCCTTGTCTTCTTTGATAAAAATTAATAAATTATTTCATGACGGTGATCTGTGAACATTTACTCTTATGAAAGAGTTGAACGGGTTGTTGTTTTCTTCTTCTCATAATTTGTGTGAAGGGTAGATCGAGTCTAGAGCTTTTTCTTGATTGGTATTCTTATGGCAGCTACACTTGAAATAATAAATTCTCGTTGTAATTCTCGAAACATGACAGTCAAGAATTTTGAAGAAAAAAAAGTCACCTTTTTCACCAGTGAATTTTCTTAGCAACTCTTAATCCCTTAATTAATAATTCCTCATGGGTTGCGAACATACGACAATTAAATTTTTTTATTTTTTTTATTTTTTTTAGAGAACTTACGTTTTACCTTAATGAGGCTTTAGGAATATCTTTTAAGTCTCCTGTAAAATCTTCTGAAACTGACTTACCTGATTAGAGAATTGCAACAACGTTTCATATGTCCGTTAGGACAAAGTGTTCAGAATTTCACAGTCATATATTGCACGTGGCCTACATTTGTATTTAGCTATTACATGAGATTATGTTATGTTGTGAGCCGTTGGGTACTGGGCTCTCTGCTAATTGAGTTTATTCAGGTGGGGCATATCTGCCTCTTGATTTTGTAATTCATTGCACTACCATGTTATTGAAATCAGAGAATTCTTTCTTACTAGTATAAGTCTGAGAGACGATTTAGTGGGTTTTAAAGAATGGAATAACATTTATTGGACATTACTTTGTTCTGTAGTTATAAGGGGAATAATAGGTCTGCACATTAACAATAGACAGAAATTTTAGTAACTTACACATATAATACATTTTGTACTAGTATAAAAGAGATATTGTTCTGCAAGTCAGGGCTAAGGGAAAAGTAAGTCTGCAAAGGTTTACTTTGAATTTTTTTGGAATCCAACTTAAATGGTTGAGTAACTTGATGCCGTTCATTTTTATCACACATAATTATTATAATGATATTGTTCTCCAGTTTGAAGGGAAAAATTTAAGTTGGGTGCATATTTATAAAGACGGAATACACAGCCGAGTCTTTTAAAGAATAGGGTGCCTTTTATCTTAGTCATAGCTTGGTAATTGGAAAAATTTTTTTTTAAAGGATTTAGGTCAATTCAGAATTAAAATAATGTCTGTGCTCCTACACAAATTATTTTTGTGCTTGAAATAGTGAAAAAATATTTCACTAGAATCAATCATCCATTATGTTCCTTAATCACACTATGTTGTTAACACATTCCTTGATGATCCATTGTTCTTCAGTTATACTATTTTGCCCAGTGATTATTTAATAGGGTTTATTCCTCAGTCTTACATTATGTTTCTCGGTGATATATTATGTACCTCAGTTCCAGTATATTTTTGTTTCTCGGTGATATATGTGCCTTAGTTATACCAGTATATTATGTTTCTGTGATATATGTGCCTTAGTTGTACCAGTATATTACGTTTCTCTAGTCATGTGATCTTATGTTCCTCCGTAATATTATATTAAGTTTCATTGTGCTCTTTATGTTCCACGATTTTATATATTTTGTTCCTGAAATTTAATTGTAAATACTGTATCATTCATGCCTTTTTATTACCCAGTGCTTTTCTCTGCTGTTGAGCTTTTAATGTTGGAATAAATTTGTTGAATTTACTCGGAGACTTTTTATTTAACAACTGTCTCAGTCTGTATCTGTCTGTAACTTTGTATCACCTACAAGTACAGTTGAAGAGCTTTATCACAAAATGCTTTATACACTCAAAGGGAGAAACTGAGAAGATTGCAATTTACTGTTTCTATTAAATGATATTTGTGTAAAAAGTTATAATTTTTTTTTACATATCTGAATTTTTTAAATTGTTTGCATATAGTATAGTGTATATTGTGATGAAGCTCTTTAATTGAAGTTTAACAGAAGCCAAAGTGCTGAACTTTGTTAGCTTAGTGCATTTATGAGCTATCTCCAAATTTAGTTGATGCCTAAAACTAATGCCTGCGGTTCAACCGGGGGATTGAAGTTGCATGATTTTTTCTTCGAAAAAAATAAATAAATGAAAGGAACATTTTCTGAAATTTGGAGATGGTTCAAACCTGCATTAAGTCCACATGTCTTTAAAAAAGTTATTTACCCCAGGCTTTCATATCAGTCTCGAAATGAACTTCATTCGGTTTTTAAAACCACCGGGCATTTGGGCTGAGCAATGAAAACTCAGAACTTTATCCGTTTATAAAATCACCTGGCACTTGGGCTGAGCAATGAAAACTCAGAACTTGATCTGGTTTTTAAAACCATCTGGCACTTTGAGTGAGTAATAAAAGCTCAGAACTGTGTCCGGTTTATAGAATCACCTGGCACTTGGACTGAGCTATGAAAACTCAGAACTTTGTCCGGTTTATAAAATCACCTGGCACTAGGACTGAGCTATGAAAACTCAGAACTTTGTCCGTTTTATAAAATCACCTGGCACTTGGACTGAGCAATGAAAACTCAGAACTTTGTCTGGTTTATAAAATCACCTGGCACTAGGACTGAGCTATGAAAACTCAGAACTGTGTCCGGTTTATAAAATCACCTGGCACTTGGTCTGAGCAATGAAAACTCAGAACTTTGTCTGGTTTATAAAATCACCTGGCACTTGGACTGAGCGATGAAAAATCAGAACTTTGTCCGGTTTATAAAATCACCTGGCACTTGGTCTGAGTAATGAAAACTCAGAACTTTGTCCAGTTTATAAAATCACCTGGCACTTGGACTGAGCGATGAAAAATCAGAACTTTGTCCGGTTTATAAAATCACCTGGCACTTAGTCTGAGTAATGAAAACTCAGAACTTTGTCCAGTTTATAAAATCACCTGGCACTTGGACTGAGCAATGAAAACTCAGAACTGTGTCCGGTTTATAAAATCACCTGGCACTTGGTCTGAGCAATGAAAACTCAGAACTTTGTCAGGTTTATAAAATCACCTGGCACTTGGTCTGAGCAATGAAAACTCAGAACTTTGTCCAGTTTATAAAATCACCTGGCACTTGGACTGAGAAATGAAAACTCAGAACACATCCATATATTATGCGCAGTGTAATTATTTAACAAGTTTTATGTTTTAACATTTTGTGGCCATATGCATGAATGTCTACACGTGATGTGACTACACCAGGGTGTACAAATGCTACATTCAATACCAGCGGGAAATGTAATGAACGAAATACGTCTTTGTTTTTCAGTGCCGTAACTTGCACTCCCCACTTGCACATGGTTTTGTGAACTTCCTTGGCCACAGCCCGTCTATTGTTGAATGTAGCATTTTTACACTCTTTGTAGTTACACCTGGTGTAAATTTCTTGCATAATACATGTATTTGCATTGGCCTCTCAGATCTTTGGTTTATAAAATCACATGGCACTTGGACTGAGCAATGAAAACTCAGAACTTTGATGTGCCCAGTGTAATTCTTTAACAAGTTTTACGTTTAATTGCCTGGCCACTGAGAAGTTGATCTGGTTTATAAAAGCCTCTCGCACTTGAATTGACTCTTGAGCAATGAAAACTCAGAACTTTGTCCAGTTTATAAAATCACCTGGCACTTGGACTGAGCAATGAAAACTCAGAACTTTTTCCAGTTTATAAAATCACATGGCACTTGGACTGAGCAATGAAAACTCAGAACTTTTTCCAGTTTATAAAATCACATGGCACTTGGACTGAGCAATAAAAACTCAGAGAACTTTGTCCACTTTATAAAATCACATGGCACTTGGACTGAGCAATGAAAACTCAGAACTTGATCTGGTTTATAAAAACCTCTCGCTCTTGAATTGACTCTTGATCAATGAAAACTCAGAACTTTGTCCAGTTTATAAAATCACCTGGCACTTGGACTGAGCAATGAAAACTCAGAACTTTGTCCAGTTTATAAAATCACATGGCACTTGGACTGAGCTATGAAAACTCAGAACACATCCATGTGCTCATTAATTCTAACAAGTTTTATGTTTTAACATGCTGTGGCCATATGCACGAAGCTCTGCACGTGATGTGACTACACCAGGGTGTACAAATGCTACATTCATCACCAGCGTAAATTTAATAATGCACACAATACGTGTGTATTTTTCGGTGCTTTAACTTTAACTTGAACATTGCCCACCTGCACGTGGTTTTGTGAACTTCCGTGGGCATGGCCCGTCTATTGAATGTAACATTCCAACACCCTGTTGAGGCCATTTTAAATGACCTAACAGTGTTGCAAGGGGCGTAAAAAAACTGGTACCGGTAATCAAACCAAACCAAAATCTGTGTGAGGATCGGTGGAGAACCCACCCAACACATTACTAATGCAAGTCAGCTGAGTTCTTCTTTCATTCATCTTTGAATTATTTTAAAAGTCAAAATGTGACTTCAACTCCCTGATTGAAAGTAAAATACATGCCATGTGGGGGCTATCCCACATTCGACACACTCGGGTTAGGGAGTTGGTTTGGTTTGTTTCTGGTTTAACACCCCATGCAACACTATAATAAGGTCATTTAGGCGGAGCGTCCACTGGCCTGTTTTGTCAGTTGCAGGCCAGGCTCATATATATCATATATATAGATGAGCCTGGCCTGTAACTGACAAAACAGGTCAGTGGACGCTCCGCCTTACAAGTCGGGACACCAATTTTTACGTCCATCTCCGATAAGATGGGGATTGGAGCATGAAAACTAAAAAAAATCCAGGTGAACGTCTCTGGATTCGAACGCGGGACCTCCTCATTGTAGGCGGTTGTACTGGCCAACCATGCCCCCTTTTGGGAGTTGAATCTCACTCTCACTTCACAAATGTTTGGAAGGGTACAAAAAGAAAATAAACCAAGCTGGTAAAAATTTGTCTACATGTACTAAGAAAGTACAAGTAGCTTTATTCTGTCAATGTTCAGGAAGCTTGGATTGTATTTTGGTTTTTCGCCCCAATTAACGCTGTATGGTCATTTAAGAAGCCGTCCACTTCGACCCTGCACGTCAAGGCTAACCCTTGGCTGTTGATGGGACATAGCATCCCAGCAGAGACACAGACATGTTCGTCAAACACTAGGATCGAACTCCCGCCTTCTGCGTGATTAGTGAATAGATTACTGATCAGTGCGCTCTATAGCTTCACAAAAGTTTTGAAGCACGGTAGGCCACGGTAGGCCTAAAAAAACACAATAAAATTGGTAATAACTTGCCTCTTAAGAGAACTCTTTCGTCTACATGTATCTTTAATGTCGAACTAAATAAATCCAGATTCTATTAATCATTTGCACTAGATCTATGGTAGGCCTGTTACATCGAAAAACAAAAAGAAGAGAAGAAACAAAAAATAAATACATGTACATGTACACACGCAGGACCAATAACATCAACTTACTCTTGGCTTACCTAATGGTCAAAGGGAAATAACAAATAAAACAATTTAACTTCCAATATTTTGGCTTAACGCCCTTCGACCATAAATGTCCAGGTTGAACAGACCTTGCACTTTCGTTTTGGCTGTTTGGGGTTTTACTTTTACAGCTCAATCGACTCTGTAAGGTAATTTCGGTGCCGAGAAACATTCTATAGTATTTGGGTAGGGATCAATTTTATATTTTGCCTGGGCGGTGGCCTAATAATAGGCTTAATATGAGTGTCATATTACCACTAAACAAAGCATTTTCTAAATTTCTTCTCTGTCTTTTCATCTAGTTAGTTATTGTTCTTAAAAAAAAAAACAAATTAGAAAAAAGCAGTGCAGTTTTCTTTTGAGAGTAGGCAAATATATATATTTTTAAAGCTATCTTTTGAATATTTAAATTTTTTTTTTTTTTTAGAGAGGATCATTAGGTAGATCTAGATCTAGATCTAGATCTAGATATCTAGTATCAGAAAAAAAGGCAACCTAATTTTCTATTTCTGAGAAGATTCCAAGTACATTAGTTCCAGATCCAGATCTAGAGATGTTGTGTTAAAAGAAATCCACTCAAATTGTATTAAATGCACCAAGGCCTACTTAACCTAGATCTAGATCTATATCATATATCTATATCTAGGTCGATGCGCTTGGTTGATGGTTAAATTCACCGAAGGCCAATACAAAATATAGATCTAGGTCTCAACGACACATTGCAACATACAACTTTGAATTTGAAGAGAATAAAAGCGAATTTTTATGCCCGAATCGGAAAGACTGGAGAAGAAAAATGGCTTCCAAATCATCTTCGCTTCGTGAACAATGTTTTTTAGTGAAGTCCGACACTGCTCAGATAGATCTAGACTGTTCTAGACATAGATCTAGAGATCAAGGCAAAGTATGGAATATTTTCAAATCAGACAATCATTTCAGACTTTAGCTGAAACATCCAGATGATTATTTAATGTCCAGACACTACATTCATAGGCTAATAATGCCTGGATTTCACACTGACAGTGATGTGATCATGGGCTCCCACTGGTCAACGGGAGATAACCAATGAAACAATTTGTCTGCCAATATTATTGTTGTTATTTCCCCTTGACCATAAATGTTCAAGGTGGACAGACCATCGCACACTCGCTTCAGAAGACTTTGGAGGTGTACGAAAAAACCATCAAAACTAACTTGGTAAAACTTTGTCTTCTCAGAGAAATGGTTTATTCTATCTTCAATGTTTAGGACGTTTTGGTTGGGCTTTGGCAACCAAACCAATTAAAAAAAACAAACAACAACGACAGAGAAATTATTAGAGTAGGATAAAATTAGGCTTTTGTATGCAATCCTGGATACATTGAGGGCCGCATTAACGAAGTGGGGGGCCCTAGGCAAATCTTAAACCTTTTCCCTCTCAACCTTGGTTCACCCTGGAAGTAGTCCGTCTTTTAAATGACCTTACAGTGTAGCAGGGGACGTAAAACTGGTAACCAAACCACCGGGCCAGAAGCGTGGGGTCCCCTAAGCGTGGGGTCCCCTAAGCCCTAATAATAGTCTAGATTGCCTAATGGCTAATGAAACCCTGCATAGATACACTATAGAGGTTTCGCAAGATCCCATAGGGCCCGTTGTAGGATTTAAACATCATTGATGATTGCAGAGTTTAGTAACAATAATGTGACTCTTTCTGATTAGCTGGAGGTATAGTGCCTCTTGCAAGATAGTAGTGTAAGGTAATTTCAGCAAGGAGCTACTTCGACCCTGCCCGTCAAGGCCAACCCGGGCTGGGAGAGACATTGTTTCAGTAGAAATATTCTCGACCAAACAATTTGTCCTATAATATTATGGACGTCGAACTCATGTCCCCTGCCAGACAGACGAGGAGCCTAACCATTACGGTACATCAAATTGGCAGTAATAGAAATGAATCTTGCCTACATACACAATAGAAGTCAGCGGGAGCAAAAAACAAAAACGTATTTAGTTCTGAGTAAAAAGTAAGGGAAATAGAACACCATAAAAGAAAATCAGAAAATTAGAAAAAGACAATGAATGCAAAGTGTGAAAACTAACCATTTTCTGATGTCCTTATTTATTCACGAGGAAAGTATCGCATCTTAGGCAAAATTGGCTGGTCCTTTTGAGACAAGTGATAAAACGTGGTATCATTCATTATAGGCTTTGAAGTTCTGTGGGGAATACAGGTTTTTTTTTATTTTTTATTGATCGATTCTAAACTGAAATAATTCAAAGGCGGTAAGAGATAGAAACATTCTGTTTTTTACCGCTTACTCCTCATCCATATAAGTTTTTTTCTGGTACAAAATCAATCGAATCCAAGAACCTACTGCGCGACAGCGCCATTTTGTGCGAACAGACCCCGATTTTTAGTGCGCAGAAATGACGCTTATCTTGCATTTACAAGTGCATCTTGTGTGTTTACAAAGCAGTTCGCGCGCCTGCAGCCCTGAGGAAATTCCTACAACGCACAGCGAGAAAAGCACCATCCAAATCTCAGTCAGAACTTAGTATCAAAATTTGGAAGAAACTGGTTATGTTAATTGAAATGACAAGAAAGATAGTAAGAACTGGATTTGCTAAGTGCACGGTGCCCGATCAATGAAAAAGACGACTTCGTTAATTTGATACCACCAGAGACATCCGTCGCTTTCTAACCTCAAACGATAAAACACGAAATTCTTTTTCGTGAAATATGAAGCCAGAGCTTGGTGGACATTATTCCTTTTTGAAAAACAGTTTTAAAAATCTTTTTATTCCCTGACGATGCTTTCTAGCAGTCCTTCTCTTTGGTGCACCGGTGCGCTCTATGGACGCCATGATCTAAAAATGGCCTTGTCCCGTTAACTCCTTTAAAAAATCTTGTCTCTATCAACATAATCTTATCAAGTATTCCAGACAAAACTTAAATGGCCAGAGAATGGTGTGCAGGAAACCGTTTACTTTTATCTCTTACCGTTTCAGAGTTATTTCAGTTTAGAATCGATTAATATAAAAAAAACCACCCTGTATAATTAAAAATTGGGATCTTATTTTAGAATTAAAGCTCAAAACAACATTTAATGTTATCTGCCCTCATCCAACAGGTTAGTTATAACGAATTCTTGCATTCAATTTTACCTCTGCATTGCATCATTCTAAAAAAACTTTTCCCCTTTCCTTGTCATCCGTCTTCTCCATCCATTCCCCTCTCTCCATTTTCTGTACTTTCTCTCTGCTTCCAATCCACCCTCTCCACACATGGCTAGCACTGTGTGTTGTTTCTGTGTAACTCTATCCTCTCTCTCTCTCTCTCTCTCTCTCTCTCTCTCTCACAGACACACACACATAAACACACTCTAATTAACACATGCCTACAAGCACACATAGACATACACACACACCAATACACACACACAAACATACTCTCATAAAAAAACATGCCAACCAACACACATAGACATACACTCTCTCTCTCTCTCACACACATACACACAAACACACACACACACACACACACACACACACACACACACACACACACACACACACACACAC
>JAUKPP010292430.1:0-10126 GCA_032273245.1 Phyllaplysia taylori
GGGGGGGGGGGGGGGGGGGGGGGGGATGTTAGAATTGTCATAGCCATAAATACTTTAGTTTTGATGGAGCTGAGATATTTCTTTTCTACTCTCCTTCTCTCTCTTTCTCCCCACACATTTTTGTCTAATCCAGCATTTCTATGATTCTTAACACTTTTCATGAAGCAAATGTTTTTTCCATGCATTTATTTAAACTATCTACATTTACAGTAAACAGCAAAGTAGAGGTTCGTTTTCACCTGGATTCAGCAAGCTGGATCCCAGACTGGGTTAGGATCAGACTGGCAGAGCAGGTAAGTTTTCTTTGTTCATTGTTAGTTACTGTTTCTGTTGATTTTAGGGAAGGGTAATGTCTAGCTGATTATGCTTATATATTGAATCTCTTGGATCGGTTTTCAGTTCTGTTTTCTTCGCCTCTCATGTGGAAGATCCGAGTTCAATCCCGTTTGCGGATGATCTGTTTTTTTTCTGATGGGATTTCTCCCTCTCAGCCCAGGCTGGCCCAGACAGGCAGGGTCAAAGTAGCCTGTCTCTTAAATGACCTTACAGTGTTGCGGGGGATGTAAAACTGGTAACCAAACCGGTCAGTTCTGTTAATTGTTTCCTGAGTCCCCCAGCACCTCTTTTCTACATCTCCAAAAAGTTGGATGAACTGATTTTTTTTTCACTCCACCGACAACAACAACATATCTATAGAGGATTGTATTGTAAATAACTATTTCTGTTGGAATTCCAAACTTTGTCTGCTCTTGCCTGACAATTCAGTTTTAAAAGGGGGATAACAATTCAATTATCTTTGACTTTCCAGCTTTTCTTCATATTATATCTATCGCCTGCATAGCTAGTGTTATAGTTTGGATTCCAATCATTATAACACATTGTAGTTTGGTCATCAGCATGAAAAGTTCCAAAGATTCCATTTTGTGAAAAAAATTAGCATTTGAAATGAGAGCAATGTTGGCATTTGTTCAAGACTTTGTAAAATAATCAGTTTGTTCAGAAATATCAAAGCCACTGTGTAGGTGTAGTTGAATCCTAGGTCGTTTTGGGTTGTTTATAATAACTTTTCTATTTCTGTACCCCCTCTCTCTGTCTCTTCCTTCTCTTATAGCAAAGCTCTATTCTTGTATTTATCCATTACGGTTATAAATGTTGAACCTTCTATATTATTTCATACCACAAGGCCGAGGCTTTCAATGCCCTAACCCCTCCTCCCCCCCCCCCTGTATGCACACGTCATCCCAGTCGTTGTCTTGGTTCTTGAATATTTGGCTAGTGCCATGAATGTTTTTCTCTCACTTTATTATGTTTATCCACATATTTTTTTATACATCTGGCTATCTAGATGTCTTGTGCAATCTTTTGTCCATCCTCAAGATTTCAACAGCTTTTAACCAATTGGCACCTCGAATAACTTTGTCTTATCCCATCACATCAGGAGCAAGGTCGGATCACGAAGGACGGGTTCTTCGTAGTGCGTTCTGATGCTACTCGCAAACAGATGCTTAACCAAGCAGACTGCATGGAAAAACTGAGGACTCTAATATTCAAGGCTGCGACACTACCTAAGGAGCCCAGTGCAGAGGATCTCAAGGTCAAAGAAGCAAGGTGAGGGTCTCCAAATACTTTTGTAGGAGTCATGAGAGGTTTCTCGAATTCCAAATTACAAAAATCAATAAGCTTTTTGTTTACCAGAACTTATATATATGTGTGGCAAAGGATAAAGAAGTGGGTCATATGTCTTGCAACCTTTCCAAAGGAGCCCCGTGTAAAGTCAAGTCAATTTGTACATTCAGAAGTTGCTGGGTTTTCTTATTAGTACCGGAGTCTTCATATCCAGGCCGCATTAACTATTAGGCAGTTTCTGCAATTGCCTAGGGCCCTGTGCTTCTGGGCTTGCACAGAGAAGAGACAAATTGGTAAGAAAAATCCATTTCTCTTTGACCCAATTCAGGGTGGTAGGTGACATCTATTTTGTGATGATGTAACTGTCAAATTACTCATCGAGATTAATCCATGCAGTGGCTGGCAACTAAAAATAGGTGCACCTTTGCAACTATCAAAACTAACAAATCTTCTGGTCTAGATAAATTTTGTATTATTGAAGTGGTGTACAGGAATCTTCATCTGTAGAGCAAGATGATCAGACTACGTGCATGTAATAGAGATTTGTGATTTGTAATGGGTGTCACTTATACATGAGATTCCTGAAAGCAGTGTTTGTTGGATTCTCTTCTGAACTATCATTGCGCTTTTCTTTTTTTTCAGGATGGCCCGGGCAAAAGCAGGTGTCCTAAAAGAAAAACGGCAGAGATCACTAATCAAGAAGAACAGATCAGCTCCAGACATGTGATATCTAGTATTCTTTAGGGAATGAGTGTTTGTTGTCACCAGTATTTTGAATGAATGTACATGAATGCATTTTTTTCTCATCATTGTCGCATGTGAATGAGAGTTAGTTGTGACTCTGGTCTTGAATGAAGTGTCAGATTGTTATCGTTGCCATTAGTGAACCTGTGTTTTCTTTTTAGTTGTGCCCTGACAGAAATAGTGTGAGCAAGGATGTGTTTTGCTGATAAGTGAGTGAGTGTTTGCTTTGAGTATGAACTTCAAAGTATGGATGATATCTTAAGAACAGCGGCTGCCAAATACATGTGTGTCCTCACTCCATTCTTTTCTTTGGCATTTATTTGCTTCAGGACATCTCATCTATGGGAAGATTTTATAGAGATTTTTGGTTTCATCATGCACTGTAATTTAAGTTATAAAGATGGAATGACTGGTTTACCCCATGGGTGCAAGTTTGCCGGGTGTAGCCTGCCGGCCGGCAAAATCAACCCTCTAACCGGCACCTTGCCGGCAAAACCGCGTCGCCGAGATTGGAAACGTAAAATATCGAAAAAAACGAAAAAAAATAATCTTGCAGGCAAATAAAAATTTGCCTTCCTGGGTTGCACGCTTTTTGGGGGCTGTATGCTTGCACCCATGGTTTACCCTGTATAACATAATATTTTGTTGGGTTTTTTTTAATGAGTAAAGATTTGTACTCATGACACTGTTGACCAACCGGCGCGGTGGTGTAATGGTTAGGCGCTTCGCCTATCACGCAGAGGACGTGAGTCCGAGGCCTGCGTGGGGCAGTTTGTTTGATAGAGTATATCTCCCTTTTTCTGCTGTGACAATATCCCTCTCAGCCGGGGTTGGCCCTGACAGGCAGGGTCAAAGTCGCCCGTCCCTTAAATGACCTTATAGTGTTGCATGGGACGTTAAGCCCAAACCAAAACAAACTGTTGACCATAGTATTTTTTAAATAAAACTCATCAGCAAATTGCGCTTCCTGTTGTTATACTTCAAATATGCATTTGCCTAATTGTTTTCCTATCACAGTGATCACTATTTAATTGATAATGTATTAAGTACCAACTGGCGCTGTGATGTAATGGTTAGGCTCTTTACCTGTCATGCGGAGGATCAAAGTTCGATCCCGAGCGCGGACGATCTGGGTTTTTTTCTGCTGGGATTTTTTCCCTCTTAGTCCGGGTTGCCCCTGATGGGCAGGGTCAAAATAGCCCGTCTCTTAAATGACCTTACAGTGTTACAGGGGACGTAAAACTGGTAACCAAACCAAACTAAGTACTCCCATACTCCCCAACCTTATGGAATGAACATTGGGGTTAGAATACTTTTTTAAGTTGATGAAAATAAGTGATAGTATCTCTTCTCCATGGTGCTGTGAAGTTCTACAGTTTTGCTATTGGGTCTCTATGGTTTCATTATCATGATCAGTGAATGCAGCTGGCAATTTGTGGGTTCACATGAAACTGAAGAAATAAAGGTGAAGAATGCACACAGTTGATGAAAAATTCCAAACAGTTTTCTTGGTGTCACTTTGTGTTTATATAGTCGACCACGTATGAGTTCATGTCGTTGAAGGAGTGAAAAATAGGTCAATTTATACAAAGGTCAACTAAGTATTATGAATATAAAATACAAAGGCTTGGGATCCCAAAAACTATCAACTGAACTGAAAATTAACTTAGGCAAGCTCAACACAAGGGGAGTCCACTGTATAAAAAGTCTAAAACTGTAATCTCCTAGTTTTGGAAAGCTTGTGAATTTTTATTTCATGTGTAGGATATAGTGGTAAGTCAATTTTTATCTACTAGTGTTTTCATCCAATGTATTCATTTGGCTTCATAGGCCTGTTCTAAATCCTTTGAAATAATTCATAAATTGAATCACTCTACATTTAGTCTTCTTATTGTTCTCATATTAGAAAAGAGCAAGATGAAAATTAATAGATGAAAATTCTTCTGTTGGGTGGCTCTTTAGTTAAAATATGGCACATGGGGCAAAAATCTTTGGGGGTTTGTGTGCATATGGCATACACTCATGATCCCTTATCGTTTAAACTCAGACGGAGTAGGTCTGGTTAAGCCGCTATGTAAAGCAAAATTATAAATTTATCCCTACCTACCTAGTGCAAGACATACAGTTGACTCCGCTTGTGTTGAAGTCATCTTTATTGATATTTTCAAATCTATTATTTTCTTGAGTCCTAGTCTCTCTTCTTCTCTACATTTTTTAAACAGTTAACTCGAACTTCAGATGAGTTTATAATTGTTTTACTCCACAATAACATCAACTCATTCGTAGTCAACCCCTATCAAGTTTTGACATCCGTGCACCTTCCCAGATTGCAGACGTACTGACCATCAGACAGTTCGTTCCTATTTTTATTTGTAGCAAGAAATATCCGTCATTGTGTGCAGCACGGTTCAGTGGAAGTAGTGGTTCAGTGCACGGCCAGTCACTTTCCATGACTAAACGACCTTTCAGCCTGCTCATAGCAGTCATGTCTGTGTCTTGAAGAGTTCATGCAAAAGATTTCCTGCTTAAACTTCAAGCCTTTTCCAACGACTGCCAAACTTCTGTGGGTCCCGAGCAACTTAATGTATAGGCCTCCAAACTCAATCTATAGATGGATAATCTGTCCTGTTTGTTGCTAATATGTAGCTTGTAAAAATTCAGTTTCATAGTAAATTATATGTGCATGTACATGTAGTATTTGCCCATGACTTAGACCCTCTTCATAGCAACCGGCGCTGTGGTGTAATAGTTAGGCTCTTCGCCTGTCATGCGGAAGACCTCGGTTGGATCCCTAATGGCAGACAATCTGGGGTGTTTTTTGCTGGGATTTTTTCCCTCTCAGCCCGGGTTGGCCCTGACAGGCAGGGTCGGAGTAGCCCGTCTCTTAAACGACCTTACAGTGTTGCAGGGGACGTAAAACTGGCAACCAAATCAAACCAATCTCCATAACAGCCACCTGTCTATAATGGTCACTTTTCTCTGTGGTCTTGAGTGACCATTATGGACAGGTTCCACTGGATGCATTTCACTTAGGGACACAGTAACACAAAAGCTGTGAACACACTCAGTTACTTTTTCAGATCTGTTTTTATTCTAACACCGAAATTGGTTCAGTCTCACAAGATCCAAAGATAAAGGGGGGTTTTGTTTTTATAAAAAGCTAATAGCATTTACTTTTACAAAAAAGATCTTTTTAAATATACATGAAAATGTTTTCTAACCAGTATATTAAGACATAAATTTTACTAATGCTGATTTTTAGAGATTGAAGTTTTTAGAAAAATTAGTTCAATCTCTTTTTTATTTGACTTGAGGCGCGTGGTTATTCACTAAAAAGTATTTGTATGATTCTTGACATAAGTGCTGTCAGCAAGCTAAAACAAAAGGTTGAATACTGTAGAGTAGTTTGTATTTATCACAGCTGAATGTAACTGGGACAAGTGAACAATGGACACAGACGTCATTCATCTTAACTCAATGCTTCAAACCATGGGACTGTATGTACATCATGAGGGGACATAGACAGAGATATAGAGTAATGCAGTAGGTTGAGAGAAGGAAGGCATCATTGAGGGGACATAGACAGAGATATAGAGTAATGCAGTAGGTTGAGAGAAGGAAGGCATCATTGAGGAAAGAGAAAGAACAACATTCAAGAATGGTGTTATTAAAAACTCCGAAATTTTTATCTTGAAATTCAACAAATGGATCTGTGGTGAATATAGTATGCAAGCAGGCTCCTACGTCTTTGTATTGTCCTAGTGTTGTCACACACATAAAAAAATGAATTCAAAAGTATTATTGACACTGTAAAAAACATGGCATGCATGAAAGAGAGCATACAATATAACATCAACCACATTGAAAGAGATGGGGGAAAAGCCACAGAATTGCATCGCTTTACAATTTACAATGCTTTCTCTAAAAAAAAATTCAGAGTTGAAAGATGTAAAGGTATAGAATGCATCTTGATAACCAACCCACAGCTCTCCAGAAGTAAAGACTTTATAAATGTACAGACGAAATAGTTGTCAGCCAAAGGAAATCAAGGCTAGAGATACATATCAAAGACCTACATGTACTTCTGTACTACAAAATCTTAGCTACAAATAAGATTATAATAATGCACAATTGAAAACATGTTCAAATCAGTATTTTATGAACAAGCTCCTATTTTAAAATCAAGAAAGATAGTGGAATAGATGAGTTGGTTTGTACAAGATTTGGTTGAGCAGATAGGACAGGAAAAAACTAACAACGTTGGTGTAAAGCTAGACTCCAGATGCATAATTCAGGCTAAATGATATTGCAAGCAAGCGTCTTTAAAAAAGAACAATCAAAGCAACAGTCAGCACTCTGTAGGCAAATAGTATGTAAAAAGAAATGGAGAAAAAACATTCAAATGGAATGTACAATAATACTGATCAAAGCTCCCTGGTAGCTTTTGTATAGAGAATAAAGATTTTTTTAACGTGTATAAAATTTTATATATTTATTGTCTTTCACATTTTGCACATACTGTCTATTCCGGATATACACATATTTTCTTGTAACAGCAACAAACCATTTATTAATTAAATCGAAAGGTTCCAAGAAAATACATTTATTAGGGCCCTGTTTACTTCTCTCTTTCTGAGATGTAAAGAAAAATAAAGCACTTTGAGGAAAAGAACCTTTCCTATTTCTACCAACAGAGAAAATGTTCCCTCTGCTTTGTGAGCTTAAATGCGAACGTTCATTTCAAAACAGTGCTATGAGTTGCAGAGGAAAGTAAGGCATCTTTGTTGTATTTCGGCCAAAAATTGATTATATATGTAGCAATTCAAGAGATGAAGGCAATATTTCAGCATACATATGCACACATTAACACTATAAATAAATGGCAAATGCTAGAGACTTATGATATTGGATGCATTTTTCACTTGCACCGAGGGTCGAGAAACTTATGTATGAAGTATTCAGAAGGTATTTTTTTCCGCAAAATCTGGTAAAAATCCAAACCCAGACACCCCATTCCCATAATTTCAATGGCTGTGTAACCCCAATTCCTCTGAAAAGAATACTCTAATTCTCTTAATACTTTACATTATTTTTCTCTGGCAATGATTATTTAATCACTTGTTGCATGCATCAACGTTCCTCACTCGCTTGAGACAAAAATTCAACTTTTGTTATTCTTAACGAAAATAAATAATGATTTAGAAACCAACAAATGCACAGCTTTCAGTCTTCAAAGTGTCGTCTGCAGCAAGTCTTAGACGGACACGATACGAGGAGCCATGGGGAAAGTTTTCCTCATAGCCAGGCACTTCTCGCGGTCGATGAAGAGGCTGTTGTTCTTGATGCTCAGGTCCTGCTCCAGAGCGGCCTTGGTGCGCAGCAAAGCCTGCAGGGCGTTCTCGGCTTCGCGGAGCTTGTGCTGCAGGTTGTCCACGGTGTAGGTGATCTCACCCACCTCTTCCACCAGTCTGGGGGAAAAAATCGAAGGCACATATTAATGTTGTTATTGGTTTCAATTACATGTATTTCATGGTTACCATGGTTACCAGTTTTACGTCCCCTGTAACACTGTAAAGTCATTTAAGAGACGGGATACTTCGACCTTGCCTGTCAGGGCCAACCCGGGCTGAGAGGGAAAAAATACCAGCAGAAAAAAACCCCAGATCGTCCGCGATCGGGGATCGAACCGGGGTCTTCCGCATGCTAGGCGAAGAGCCTAACCATTACACCACAGCGTCGGTGTTATTGGTTTGGTTTGCTTTTGGTTTTGCACCCTTTGTGAGACTACAAGGTCATTTAAGAGGTGGGATACTTCGCCCTTTAGGCTAAAACAGCCGAACCATTACACTTAACTTCAAGTACCTGTGAGAGAACAGAGATGAATAGGTTTAGCTTTTAATAATAAATAAAGTAATAGACTTATTAAATCCATCTCTGTTTATTCTAGCCATCATCCTGACAGCATGGGTAGTACAGTATTAATAATTATAGGCATCCCCAGAATTGATCCTAAATTCAGTAGGCTTGTTAGTTTTTCACCATCCCGGAGGTTGGAAAATTTCTGGTGGATTTTCTATTCTCTCTCTCTCTCTCTCTCTCTCTCTCTCTCTCCCCTTCTCTCTCTCTCTCTCTCTCTCTCTCTATCTATCTATCTATCTATCTATCTATCTAACTCTCTCTCCTTCTCTCTTGTCCGCTCTGTCTTTCTCTCATTCTCCACCTCTCTCACTTTCTCTCTCTCTCTCTCTCTCTCTCCTATACCTGTGCTGTACGGGATCCCTGCACAACTCGACGTTTGGTCTCCTGAGCCTGGTGTCCAGGCGGGTCTGAGCCACCTGCATGGGATGCTCCTTGTCCTGGATCGCCTTCTTCAGCAGCTCGATGTTCTTCTCCATGTCGAAGATCTCTTGTAACACCTGCAACAACGCGGTAGGGGAAATAGCTTTCTTCAGAAATAACAAAACTGCATACGAAGTTCATTGTAAAATATCATTCTATAGCAGCCACGGAATACTGTATGTAAATGATACATGACGTCATTCACAAATTAAAATGGCAGGTTTTGGTTTGGTTACCAGTTTTACGTCCCCTGCAACACTGTAAAGTCATTTAAGAGACGGGCTACTTCGACCCTGCCTATCAGGGCCAACCCGAACAAAGAGGGGAAAAATCCAGATCGTCCACGCCCGGGGATCGAACCGGGGTCTTCCGCATGACAGGCGAAGAGCCTAACCATTGCACTATAGAGCAGGCCTACGCGTACATGTAGTCATGTAGATATTCATACGGTTATGAGATCCCTCGTCTGACCTAAATTTGACTTCTTTTTTCCAGTGCTTTATTTACTGTGTTGGGTTTAAACTTTTGAGGGTTTTGATGGGAATTCATGTACATGTTGGCTTAACACACACACACACACACACACACACACACACACACACACACACACACACATACACACTCACACATACACACACACACACATACACATATACACACACACACACACACTTTTTTTATTTAAAAAAAACACCGCTAGTCTGAACAAGAAAGGCCAGCGCGTCACTTGCATGTTCCAAATGTGGGAACCTTATCGGGCTAAGAGGAGGCGGGTGCTTTACCACCATAGCGAAGAGAGACACTTCTTTGGATTACTTAACCCGCAAAGGGGGGGGGGGGGCTGTGTCCGTGGCTGCACGTGCCTGAAGTAGAGTCGCCCAGAGTTTGAATCCTTGGAATTTTCAGAGGGTATTTTGGCCCTGGTCCTCTTTTTATGGAACATAGACCATAAAACTAATGACTTTGCCTCATAAATGGCTTTATAGGCCTAAACATCTTGCCAAGAGCAGAAAATCATAACCAATCAGAGAGCCGTTTCAAACCTTGGACAAATGGGTCTGGATCCTGTTCCTGGCGTCGGTGGTCTCCTGAGAGCGGTGGTTGAGGGCCACATTGACCGAGTTCCATTCCTGCCACATCTCGTTGTTGCACGAGTTGATCACGGACTCAATCTCGTTGCGCATGTTCTTGGAGGCGGCGCGCTCCGACTGGGATCGCTGGATGTTGTTGTTGCTGTACTTAGCCCATGTCTCTGGCACGGACATACTGAGGGGAAGAAATAGGGGAAATTGTGGTGAGTCTCAGGTGTAATTCGTTCGTTCCTAAGCGTATCGGAAAAGGATTTGGTTTGGTTTGGTTACCAGTTTTACGTCCCCTGCAACACTGTAAGGTCATTTAAGAGACGGGCTACTTCAAC
>JAUKPP010292441.1:0-19849 GCA_032273245.1 Phyllaplysia taylori
GTGAAGTGTTCGACACATCCATAAGGGTGTTCGAGAATGCCGTGCTGTTAATACAAAGAAAGTATAGAAGCTCAGCCCGGGAATGGCATTCTGTTCGAGCAATCAGTAAATTCGAGTACGGCGGGTTTGAGTAATCTGTGCTTGACTGTAATTGTAAGACAAATTTTTGTCAAATTCAAAGGAATTGTTGACATCTATTTCCTCTTCCTAACTTCTCTATCCTATCCCCTCACCCTTTTAAAAAAAAAAAATGAAACAACAAGCAGCTCACTCATGAACTACCTGCATCTGTAGTGTAATGGTTAGGCTCTTTGCCTATCACAGGGGAATTCAATTAGGTGCGTGGAGGATCTGCTTTTTTTCCCTGCTGGAATTCGTCCTGATAAGCAGGGTCAAAGTAGCCCATCTCTTAAATAACCGTACAGTGTTGCAAGGGACATAAAACTAGAAATCAAATAAAGTCCTATCACCTGGCACTAATTTCTCACACAGCTGGAAATGGTAAAAAAAATGGTAAGGATCCTTACCCATTGGACTAATTGCACTGAGTAAACATAACTTTTTTTTTTATCTAGGGTCAAGGTAAGACCAAAGCTGGTCTGACAAGCTTTAAGTGGCAAGACTGTGGCTCCGGTACTGAGCTGGTGAAGATTCAGGGATTGGCTGTGAGTCCGGATCCTGTGGTGCTTCCAGGGCCAATCAGTGTGAAATTTGCTGCCACTATCAACCAGACAGTGGATGCCCCTCTCAAGGTAGAGTTTTTACTTGGGATAATTTTGTGGTTTTACTTTTTTTTTCTTTTGAAAAGGGGTGATAGTTTCCTGGATATTAGGAGATTGTGGTATATTTTTTTCAACTACAATTGGAAAAACCCAAAGTAGACTTTTCTGTTTAAATAAATACTTATGGGGAGTGATATCAGTAGTTAAGAATAATCATTCAGTTTATCACTCCAAGCATCCTCTCAGAGCAGAGGTGCCAGTTTTCTGCAAATTAATAGAACGTTAAAAGAAACGTCTCTGGAAACAATTGGTTCTATATCGTGTATATTGTAAACATTTGTTTTTTTTTAGTGGTTTTAATTTTAACATTATTTGTGAAAATAACAACCACGCAAACTTTTTCAGTAGAACGCAATGCAAAATAATCAGCGAACGGGCTTACAGAAAAGGCATACACCATGCCCTCTAATTGCTTTTGGTTTTATGGGGTGACTAGCATCTCCCACTCCCTGTCTCAAATTGTTCCCTTGCTTGGCATTTTCTTTTCTTTCCTTGCTATTATTATAATATTTTGTTACTAGTAATTGAGAAATTCACAAAAATTAAAAACTCACGAAACTGGTTTGTCTAAATTTCACCAAAAAAAAAGTCCACGCGAAAAAAATCACATTTACAGTATTTCAGGTTTGTCATCAGGGAATGCTTTTAAAAATTCAGGAAATATTATTTTTGCTGCAGTTGGTACCATGCTACTAAGGGGATTTAGCTCCTTCTTGGGTAGGCCATCTGGTGCACTAAGACAGAGAGAGAACAAATTAAAAGATACAATGGTTCTTTCCATGTCATTAAATGGCATTTCATGTGTTTCCTCCTATACACCTAAGTGTAGTCCACAGCTGACGCTCAGCACAGCGCCGTTTCTAAAAAAATTAGGGTGACAGGATTAAACACTATATCTCTTTGCACTGATTTGCAGTCTTTTGAGTTCCTATTTAATTTTTGCTTGATGAGGAGCGGAACATCAGCTGCAGACTAGAACCTTTCGGAAGCACAGATTAATGAGTGTATAAATCCTAGCTCTTCATTTACACCGGCGCCTGCACGGTTAGGCTCTTCACTTATTACCCAGAAGACTTGAGCTTGATTCACAAGTGGAGGTTAGCATCTGCATCTTTCTGTTACGAACCGTCCCTCTCAGCCTGGGTTGGCCCTGGCAAACACGGTTGAAGTAGCTTATAATCTCTTTAATGACCTTACTGCATTGCAAGGGACATAACACTAAGGCTACACTATAAATCTTCATTTACTTTTGATTTCCAACCGGCGCTGTGGTGTAATGGTTAGTCTCTTCACCTGTTATGGGCCATCGACTTCAGTTTGATCCCGAGCGTGGACGATCTGGTGGTTTTTTTCTGCTTGGATTTTTTCCCCCTCGGCCTGGGCTGGCTCTAACAGGCAGGGTTGAAGTAGCCCGTCTCTTAAATGACCTTACAGTGTTGCAGGGGACATAAAACTGGTAACCAGACCAAACCTTTGATTTCCAGATGGAGCTGGAGCTGAAAAGACGAGAGGGTCCCCTGTGGATCCGGATCCCGTGCATTGAACAGCTTGGCTCCTGTACCTACGATGATCTGTGTGAGACTCTGTCCGGTGCCACGTGCCCGCCAGAGTTCTTGAAGAACAACATTCCTTGCAAATGCCCGTTTGAACAGGCAAGTATTCTTGGCTGGCACACAGCCTTCGTATCAAAGTGGAATATCCTATTTGCTTGTCTGTCTTTTAAAGTTTTTGGCTAAAACAGAGAAAGTGGTGCCTCTATTAATAAGTAGATTCTAATTTTTTTTATTTAAAAAAATTATTTTTATGGAAATGTTGACTGTTTCAAAAGTGTTGTTCTTTCATGAATTTTCGCCCACTAAACATTATAAACGGCTGAGCTGAGCAGTTGAGTACAGTATAAAACCAAAATGTTTTTACATATTAGGATTTATCTCTTTTCAGTTTTCTAATATTGGACTTGGAGAATTTTTTTTAATGGAAGATCTTGATTCTGTCAAATTTTTATCTGAAGTATCATATGTAATCTGGGGGATTGAATTGATCCTTGTATTTCATCACTACAAGTTCCACTGAATACCAGTGAGACATGAATGAGTTTAGGGACAAATTATTTGATGAGTTTTTAATTGGAAAAAATATTGTGGTGTTTTGTTTTAGTTTTTTGGAAAGAAAAGTTTGTTCAGGTGGGGAGTAAAGCTAGAATTAGCATAAAAATGCAATGGGAAAACTGTTATACATTCCAGCTGGACCTATTTCACTTCACAATTGCCATGCTATTTACTGGGGTCTTTGTTTGAGTGCTTCTTGGTTATTCCCATTAACTCTGGTCACCTGTCTTTTGTTTAGCTTTTCTATAAAGATGACACATTTTGTAGATGAGACGCACTTTGTGGTAGGATGGCAAATAAAAAGAGGGAGGAGGTGTTTGTAGAAATAAAAGTGGAGAAAGTACATTATAAAGGAGCCCAACAAGTCTTCTATGATAGCAATTTTTCTTTTAAGGTGATTTTAGGGCAGCATACAGCACACTGAGGACAAAAACAAATAAATACATGTGTGTGAACAATAAATGGGGTCCCAGTGTTCAGCAGACTTCGTGAATTGTTTCACATGATTTGCTCCACTAGGCAATTTTATGATGATACGGTTCAGTCCCTGAGTTGATGGCTGCGATAAACAGTGTCAAGATTTGGTATCAGTATTTACAGTAAACCGCTCATGGCTGCATAGCACTTCAGCAGTATCAATGGGCCAATAAAAAGGCTTTTCAGTCCTGAGGTGCAGAGCTAGGCTTTGAATTTTCAAAGATCACTTAGCAATTGAACAATTCAAACTCCCTTTTAAATAACAACAGCAGCAATGTGGACGACGAATCTGAGCATCACAGAGCAAGTATTTTTTACTTAGATTTGCTCCTTAGAGATATAAAGGTATCTGTGATTGTATCATGCTTGGTTTTTTTTTCAGTTGAATCTTATGTTAAATGTATACTTTCTTTCCCATCTTTGTAGGGTGACTACTCTCTACCGACTACTACCTACAGTGTGGATACGGACATGGTGCCCTCTGGAGACTATCACGCAACAGTCAAATTGTACTATGGAAGCAAACCTGTTTACTGTCTCGATGCCTACGCTACAATCGACTCGAAATAGGTGAAGTTTTTAGGTTTGGTGTAAGCTGTGGCCTGGGGCTTTTCCTTGATATTAATCACATAGTTTGTGTTTTTGCAATGCTTCCCCCTCTCGGTAAACAAAGAATACGTCATGATGTTTGAAGAATCCAAGGAATGAGAGTTTTTCTGATTGTGCTTTCAATCAGAGCTTTTTCTAGTCTTCTCTATCTTTGAATTTAGTTCTTGATGATGCAACTACTTGAAAAGTTCTGTATTTAGTAACCAGTTATTATGAATTTGTAAGACTACCCCTTCCTTCCTTAACGTTAGCCATGTAGTATTGCAAGCCAAAGAGTGCTTGGAGAATCTTGGACTTCAGCAGTTTACACAGGCATGTTGTCTTGTATGGGAGACTATGTTATCTGTTTTTTCCCCCTGTTGTAATTTGTATGTTGCTGTGAGTGTTACAATATTTATAACTTACAGGTCTTGAGTTAAGACTCTGGTTTGGTTTTGGCTTAACATCCCTTACAACACTGTAAGGTCATTTAAGGGACGGGCTACTTCGTCCCTGCCTGTTAGGGTCATGCCGGGCAGAGAACATAGTCCCAGCAGAAAAACGGAAATATATACTCTTATCAGACAAACTGCCCCACGTGGGCCTCGAACTCATGTCCTCTGCGTGATAGGCAAAGCACCTAACCATTACACCACAGATGCCAGTGTTTGCACTCTTATTCAATTTCTTTTAATGAAATAAAGGAAATTATCAGATTGTCCTCTTTACTTGACTTGAAAGTTTTCTCAGTGCCCACTTTGCAATAGGTAAAAATTTCACCTGGGAGATTGAATCTCACAGTACGTGGGTGGTTGATAGGTGCTCTAGTGTGGTCTGCTCCTTCTACTTCTTTGTTTCTATTGTCCTTTTCTTCTTCCTGCTGTTCAAATGACCTTACTTTGCTGACACTGCTGTTAAACCCCAACAAAACAAAGACAGGGTGCATACGCAGGTATGGAAGTATGGAAAATGAAAATCTCAATTTCAGACTTAAAAAAGTCTGGAAAAATGGGGGTGTTTTATGTTTTCTCAAGAAGTTGGTATGGAAATACTGGTAAAGGTATGGAAAATCAGGATTGCCGTTTAGATGCTGTAATTAGAGTCATTCCTGTTGAAGTCTCGCCACTTTTAGGAATAAAAAAGGCTCAGACCCCCCAATTTGACTTCTTAGGTACAAAAGACTGAAAGAGAACTAGATAGAAAATCTGCACATGGCGGTTGAAAAAAAAATGTAATGGGGGGGGGGGGGGGGAAGGATTGTTTATTAACTTTAAAGAAATTAAAATGGAACACAGACATAAATCTTACTTTGGCTTTTTATGTTGTTGTTTTTTTTTTAGTTGCGGGGTAGGGTTGGTCTGGAAAATCTTCAAAGTGGTATGGAAAAAGCATGGATAAGGTATGGAAAGTGACTTTCCAGAATGTGTATGCACCCTGCAAAGAGCATAATGTGTGGACATCGGATGTCTCTGGTTTAAAGAAGGTATGCATGTGACGATTAAGAAATCTCATAAAATGACTAGAGTTGTCAGCCAGTGCTACTAAGCTTCATCAATGGCAAGAATTCACATTGTTTTTCTTTTCTTTGTTTCAGATAAAAATGGCCTTGTGGGGAGATCTGATCAAAATGTTGAGGACAAAAAGACAAGACACTCAGATTTACATCCGATGAACATTCCAGATACTGTGTGATTTTATTCTTACACCTCAGAGCAGCACCTTATACAGAGGCACATAGACCCTCTTTGTTTGGTAGTTAGAAATCCATTTGATTGTGATTATAATCAAAAGCAGAGTATATATTCCAACATGATACCATTAACATTTATACAGGACTTGTGTAGGAATTCAAACTCAAGATGTGAATTGATTTTATACTATTCAAGTCATCAATGTTCACACGAAGAACACGTCATTTTTAAATGGATAACTTCTTTTTACATCTAATTTTTAGTTCATTTTGATGTGAGAATCATTAATTCTCTTTAACAACGAGCAAGGATGTCTACTATCCCCACCTGATATTTGAAGGCTTAGAATAACCTGAAGTAAAGTTTTAGAACTTTGATTATTGTGTGTAGCTGCGCTGTCTTTGGCATTTTCTTATAGATCTCCCATTCAAGATTTAGTTTATTTTTTTCCTTATTTTCAATCTGGTTGCTTTAACTTTTATTTGATTGCTATGTATATTCTTAAGTTATGGGAACTTTTCTCCTTCTTTTTCTTTTTTCAATCCATTTTGATATTATACTTTGTTTTCATGATATCTATGCAAGTGTGAAATAGATAAGTGTCACTGTGTGAAATTATTAGTCTGTAGTCTTGATAATGATACTCTATGCCAGCGGTTCCCAAACTTATTCATTCCGCGACCCCTTTTTGTAGGCCAAAATGATCGGAGACCCCCCTAAATCAAAATAATACCGTGAACCTGTCAGTTTTAGGCTAAAAATTAAAATCATGCACCCTTCGCGACCCCCCCGAGATTGCCGTAGCGACCCCCGGTCGCGACCCACAGTTTGGGAACCACTGCTCTATGCACTTCTCTACCCCTTCTACCTCCCCAAGCCACTTGGTGAATAACAGTTGTGGTTACAATTTTCCGTGGATATATCCAGAACTGTTTCGGGCTGGCAGAAATGTTCATACCTCGCATACAATTCCAGGCACTGTGTTCATATGCAGATATCAATGTATTTTTGTTGAATAGGTTTTCTCAGTTTCACTTGATTTTTCTTCACACAGTGTACAAAGTTTTTGTATTCATTTGGAGTTTTTGTAAAGCTAGGCATAGGTAAATATTAAACTGAATCCTGTCAAAATCTCTGCGCATCTTTTATGGCCACTCAACTAGAAAAATGAATCTCAAGAATAGTTTGGATATTTTTTTACTGTCTAGGATCTGAGGGCACATTGTCAATCTCTTTTTAAATGTTCTGTGATTCTCAAGTATTTCCAATAAAAAAAATGTTGAAAGGTGTGCATATTCTTGCAATAAAATGAAAGCAATTATTCTTTTGAAATAATATTCATTGTGTACAATTAATCTCTTTATGATTTGAAAATTAGATCTGTCAGTTATATCAGTATTCTTTGTCCCATGACATGTTTCTATTACAGGGTCAATCAAAATTCTGAATTATTTGTTTGTCTTTTCACAGAATTTTTGCACTGTAGGCCTACTATCACTCATATTTAAAATCTGCAAATATTTGGAAATTTTTGCAATGGGCATTAAGCTAAATATTCCAGACAATTTTTTTTATAGCAGTGGTTTATTGACCTGAAAAGATCTTTTGCAAATATCTTTGCCGTCTCTGATATCCACAACAGAAAAGTTTAATTTTTATTGTTTTTGTTTCCGAACGCTTCTCTGTCTCGCAATTCTTGAGTGACCATTTCGCCAGTTCTGTTACTTTGTATTAAATCTTGTATTGTAGGGCTGGGCACTAAGGAGAATGCATAATATTATTGTGCAATGATATCAGTTGTCTGTTATGGCAAAGCAGTTTAGTTTCAGTGCCGAATTGACCTTATATGGTTGATGGAGTTGTAAAATCCTAAACAAACAAATGACAAAGCAGCTTGATGAGGCATAGTGATAAAATGGAGCACTTTTTTAAAGGAGTCGTTGAATATTTTTTTTTTTTCAGTTTTAAAGTTTAGCCATTAGTCTACTCATAAATTTTGCTATTTTTCACTTTTTACTTTTAGTTTTAGTTAGTCTTCGTTTCTTAAGCTTCTTTTGAACTTCAGTTTTTCATTATTACAGATATATGCATAATTCTCAGTGACTTTTTACTTTTACTGAACATAATTTGCAATAGAGAAACTACAATGCTTGACAAGAAATGTGTTGTGAATTTTAAAGAAATAACATTTATGTCAAAATCATTATGGGTACTATCAGTGCTAATGGTATGGCAGCTTTGTGTGTGCTGTGTCTGCTTGGCAAGTAAATGGGTTGAGTGAGTGTTGCTTTTGTGTAATGTATGTCTTGCCAGGCGTTTTTGTGCTTGCTTTTAATGCAATTGGTCATTATATGGTCACAAAGATGAACAATGTCAACAAATGAAAAAAACAACAACGTAGTGTCACTATTCACTGGATGTTGGAAGCTAGAAGTAAATTGCACTGAAGAGGCTCGAAATCCATACTAATTTATTATTATTAGTTGCTAAGCTAGATTGCTCTTTATATTGGGCTGGGCCTCTTTTCTTTTTCTCTCCTATTAGCTTCCAAGACTATAAATTAAGATAAACAAATTGTTTTTAGGAGAAGGTTTTAAAGTAATGGGCCTATATGTTTGTTTTGTGGAAAAGTTTCAAGTTCCAAAAGTTCCTTTTGATGGAAAGAGTTGTATCTTATATGCTCATATGGTGAAAGCCATTGAATTCATGTACCTAGTGATTGTCTCAATTGAAAGTTTGTATTGCTGGAGGCAAAGATCCAAGTAAGAAATCTCATTTGATGACAATAGTGACATGTTGTACATTTCTCTCAATGCATCTGAAGAGCTGACTTGTGATCAAGTACAAGATAATATTCTGTTTATGCACTTCAAGATCTTAATTTATCTGTATTATAAATTGATATTTTATCATGTGGTAAATTTTACTTGATTCCTTAAAAAAGATGTTTGCTTTTGTCACTCGATGCCTTGGAATACATTTTGTAGATGTGAAAATTTAGGATTTCATGATTTTATTTCTTTTTTTTATTTTTATATAAATTTGTGTCTTTTAATAAAAAATAAAAAAAAGTAACTAAAGAAAGAATTTACTTTTTCACTGCATGCTGTACAGTGTCTATTGGGAATTAAAACATTTATCTCTTTCCCATCTATTTTCTATCCTCCCCCCCCCCCTTCACACTCTTTTATTTGGTATACACTTTCCTCCTTACTCCTTGCCAAACCGACGCTGTGGTGTAATGGTTAGGCTCTTCGTCTTTCATGCGGAAGACCCCCGGTTCGATCCCTGTTCGCAGTTGATCTGTTTTTTTCTCTGCTGGGATTTTTTTCCTCTCAGCCCGGGTTGGCCCTGACAGGCAGGGTTGAAGTAGCCTGTCTCGTAAATGACCTTACAGTGTTGCAGGGGATGTAACACTGGTAACCAAACCAAACCAAACTCCTTGCCTATTGTTGCAGATGTACAACACAAACAGTCATATATGCAATTTCAAACACTTGTCAGGAAGAAGCAGTACAAACTAAAAAGCAGGCACAGTAGAACCCACATATCACAATGCCTGTTAACTCAACATTTCACTCAAGTCGACACAATTTGGAGTTACCAACTTTTAATTTATTTACTATCCCGGCATCCCTTCAGTTGACTTTCTCTTTACTCGGCGTGAATTCAATAGTTTCAGCAATGTTGACTTATGCGGGTTCTGCTGTACATGTATGTTCTGGAATGAAACGCACTTCCCTGGACTACATCTCTGTGGTGAGAGGGACATTGTCCTAGCAGAAAAACTGAGATATATACTCGATCAAACAAGCTCATAAGCTGCCCCACACAGGCCTCGAACTCACGTTCTCTGCGTGATAGATGAAGCGTCTAACCATTACACCACAGATGTCGATGCTGACAGGCAAGGTCGAAGTGGCCCATCTCTTCAATGACCGTACTGTGTGGCAAGGGACGTAAAACTGGTAATAAAAAAGGGATGCAACAACAAAACCACCATCGGCGGTGTAAAAGTTAGGCTATTTGTCTAAATTCAATCCCCATGTTGGACAAAGACCTTTGTGTCTCTCTCAGCCTGGGTTGGCGAAGCCTGCCTCTTATATAACCATGCAGTGTTACAAGAGGCATAAAACTAAAACCGAAAAAGAACTACAAATGCCACTAGATCTATAAGATATATATATATATAAGTTATCTTTTATGTATTTACTTCCAATTATAATAAAGAGGAAGTGCCGTCAGTACAGCTGTTACTGTTAGTGAAAGAACTTTCAGAGTAGACAACTCGGATTCGAACCCTGGTGAGGTAATTTAGGATCACGGCTATTGCCAGGGGGATTGTATGGTTCTTCAACTCGTTGCAGAGTGAGGAGCAGACTTAAAAATCTGTGGGTGACCTATAAAGTGCCCCCGGAAAGCAAGAAGGTCTTGGTTTCAAATCACAGGTGGATCACCTGGGTTCTTTCGGACATGGATCATACAGTCAGTTAGAGGCTTCCCTTATTAAATGACCATTCAGTGTTGCAAGGAACTTTAAAACCTGAAAAGGCCAACCATTGATAATTCAAGCAGCAAAGCTATCTCCTCTACAGAGAATAAGGAAAACAACAGAAAGTATATCCCTGATAGTTAAATGTAATAAAAAAAAAGCCAATACAAGTTATAAAATGTAAATAATTTTTAGCTATCACAATGCATTATAAAAGCCAATGACAAAGACAAGATTGTTTGAAATTCATTTTAATCAACCACTCAGGTTGTTCCCTCGGAGTAATAAACCTAAACTTGCCACATCTTGCAAGTCAACATACATGTACAACATAAGTAATGCATAAAGTTAATGCCCAGCCATTGTACTCATGAAACTTTTTTACCCTGGTGGAGGATACACCGGCTAAAAAAAGCCAAAGAAGCTGGCGCCTCTACAAGTAAATACATGCAACTCGAAGGATACACCAGCGTAAATGTTCCATTTTATTATAGAAGTATTAGAAGCAGCATAAACGCAGTAGGCCCTACATACAATTGTAAAATTATGTAAGTATTTTTCAGTGCTTTAATACTCCCCACTTGCACGTGATTTTGCAAACTAATGTGAAATTGGGTTATCTATTCAATGGAGCATTTAAACTTGTGTGTTCTTCACCAGGCGCAAATAGTTTTATGGGTACAAGAGCAGGTGAGGCCTTCAAGAAGATTCTCCTGACATCAAGCATCCAGACAGGAAACACGCTGTGAACATGTACAGCTACTTGGATAACTTTTAATGGAATTGTTTTGTTACTTAAGCCACTATAAATCTGACTTAATTACAGAAGACAAAAGGGCATCTTCCTTTCTTGAATCAGCTTACTTGATTGCCAGAATCAGACAGAGAGAGAGAGAGAACTTCAAATATCATATAGAGATGCAATATTAAGTTTGCAATATAAATGAAAGAAATGATAACACACGAGTTGAAGGAATGTGCTCTATGAAATAGTGATTATATTACATAGAGTGGCTAAAACTACTCGAACGCTTGAGTAAATAGAAATCATAAGGAAGGGGAAACACTTCAGAATAATATCTTGTATAAATTAAAGCAGAATGTAATGAAAGTGAACAAATGTCCACAGAATAACTTTAAGAAAAGAAAGAATCTACTAAAAAGCAAATTGAACATTTTGTAGGGTTTTACAGCCCTTGTAACGCTGTGAAGTTATTTTAGAAATGGGCTACCTTAACCCTCCCAATGGAGGGACCAAGACGCTTGTCCAAAATAGGGATTGGAATTTTGTCCTCTACATGAAGAGTGGAGGGCGTAACCATTACACTAAAGATGAAAAACTATCCAAATACTTTCAAATGGTTCTCGGTGACGAAATGACCCTACCGAGTCGGTGGATCCGTAAAAACCCTACAAGACAAGCAGGACTGTGAGGATTGACACACACTGTACGTACTGCATGTATTGACACACACTGTACGTACTGCATATATTGACACACACTGTACGTACTGCATGTATTGACACACACTGTACGTACTGCATGTATTCAAATATTGTAAAGGCTGAGCTTGATCTACTCATAATGTTGTAAATACAAATTGGTGTGTCTTGTAACCGTTCAGGATTAAAAAAAAAAAAAAGGCTGTGTTATTTTCCTTCACACAATACCGTGCCTTTTCTTCTGATCTCGTCGAAGAAAATATGATGCGGGGATAGATATAGGCCAAATTGAAGCAAATTATCTGGGGAGTAACATTACTGCGCACAAATTTAAAAAAGATTAGATTGTGCATCATGGCTTTGGTTAGAAAATCAATTCCCCTTCGATTGTCATAAAAAATGTAAGCATAGGAGCCAACGGGAATGCAAGTAAATTAGTAAATTGCTAACACACTCTATGGGCTCTGTAATGATTCACTTTTGAATATTGAATTATGATTTAAATTTTTTTTAAATACAGACATTAACATGCTAGGTCTTTCTGTTAAAAACATAGTGAGTAGAGGAACTATATTCACGAAGAGAACATGACTTGCTACTTTATACAAGCGTAATCTCTAAGTCACTAAGCTTTCTTTTCAACGGATAGTAAGCACATAGATCATTTTAATTTACTTAGGAAAGCCCGAAGTTTCACTGATTCCTACACAAATGCAGAACATGAATAATTTATTTCACTGCTTGTATCAATAATGTCTTTCAAAACAAAATTGTGTTTTTTAAACTCCTGCAAAAGAAATTAAGGCCAAAACAGATGGCAGCACATAGAGCACAGCCTTCCTCAGAGTGTTAGGTAAATTGCCAGAAAAAAAAAGAAAAAAAATCATGCATGAAAATTAAATATGAAATTTCACTTTTAATGAAATGAAAAAAACAACCCACAAAAATCATGTCATCCTTAATAAGATAAACATACATAGTTAGAATTAAAAAAGGTGAACCATTGTCATTATGGATTTTGAGAACATCGTGCAAACATTTGCTCTATTCATTTTGTCACCCAAATTTTGGAAGCATGTTTAACTATTTTTTTTTTTAGCAATCTGTACAAAACATGAAAATGAAAACTTGCAGGCAATGATGTACAGCAACATATGTATTCATTTGCATACTTCGTGAACAGCACTATCCCTCTTCTAAAAGATAGCTATCCTTCCTTTTAATTACAAAAAATATTTAAACACATCCCACACACACACATATTAGGAAAATTCTTTATGCTCATCTGGTGGCAAAAAGAGGTATAACACAATCATATAAGAGCAATCAAATATATGCACAACTGTTGAGATAAATGGTAATTGTATCACAGAATATATTAGTCACGTTAATGGGTTAGAAAAATGTCACAGAAGAATTTCCCACAAGAAATGAGTTTCGCAAAGGCTTAGAGAGCAGAATACACAAAAGGGCAAAAGACATGTTTTTGCCATCACTAACACAATATTGCACAAAAAGTGTACTGAAACATGGCATGATGTTTCGTAGAGGGCTTTGCAATAATTGTGAAATGGTTGGTCCACCCAGTTTTGCCCACACCAGCACTATCTCATAAGCCTCTTTCACCTTTTCCTTTCATTGACAGAACCTATAATATAATACTACTTGCAACCCTGACACACATCAGTATAGCTATGTAAACTTTAATGTCATTGTGAATACATGAAGTATAACTATAACAACAAACTCTAGCCCTATCTACTCCCCCCCACCCCTTCCCATTACAAAACAAATTCTCAAACCATACATTCTCTAATTAAATAAATCACTCTCAGCAAAAGTCCTCTTGCACACATCTCACACTCGTAGTGTTTAGACTGTGAAATGAGACTAGAAATTAACGAATTTCCACCAGGAAAAGGGTAGTCGATTGAACATACCACTATTGACATGTCGATGAATGAATGCAACAGAACACTTCTGTATGGCAAAACCAACACTGAAGGCACATGATTGGTATGAGTATTCTACACCATTCTCAACACAAGACATGTGGACACGAGTCTACCAGAACAGTAAGGAAAAAAACAACCAGTCACAGCTGAAATGTTACATTTTCCCAAAGGCATTCTTACAAATTAAAAAAAAAAATTTTTTTGTCTCGTGTTCTTACAAATTATGGCCTCGTGGTTTTGACCACTTCCTCTGACAATGTTCTTAAAAGTCTTAAAGCTGTACACTAAAAAGTAATATGATCTCTCTTTCTATTTGAGAAAAAATTCCCACCAGTCAAATGTGACAAATTTCCTACAAATCTCACTACCCATGGAATGTCAGGCAATTTCAGAATGTTTCATGAAAAACATCAAATGTTGGTAGGCGTCAATCACATTCATTATCATGAAGAGCGTCAAGATGAAAAGAGTCGTCTCAGACAAAAGACTAAGAGGGCAATCCTGACAGTAGGATGAAAAAAATATTACGAGCAGAAACATTGAATCCATGGTACCCTCAGATTGTATGCATATGATGAGTTTCAAAGCAAAACCTGAACCAAACTCCGATACCCTGCACAATGCATGAAGCCTCCAAAAGGCCGGTTGAAAAATCCTTTTTCCATTCGGAGTGTCACGAAAACAAAATATGTGACGATATCTAGCATTCTTAAACTGAGGAGATTGCACTGATAAATACCAAAAGATTGTAGCACTTGGAGCCAAGTGATTTAGTTACCATGCTTGTAACCATATAGTGATTTAGTTACCATGCTTGTAACCATATAGTAATTTAGTTACCATGCTTGTAACCATATATAGTGATTTAGTTACCATGCTTGTAACCATAGTGATTTAGTTACCATGCTTGTAACCGTATAGGCTACCTCCCAGAAATTGAGATAGTTTCAGAAAGCTATCAATTCTGATTGGATACCAATACCAATAAAAAAGCTTATAGATTTTGCTGTTCCACAAGAATTAACACTAATTGCCATATCATTGATAATAGTGCTACTTTTCATAGAGACACGGTACAAAATTAAAGATCGTCACAACAATACTGGAACACCCCAACAGTATCATAGCTAATGCAGCAAGTACAAAATTCTCCCAAGTGCACCTCCTATTTACACACTCATCCACACATGTATGCATACCATACTGACAATTTTTTCATTGTGTTGACCACACTTAACACATACAAAAATACAAACTTCACACACGCGCATACAGCATTTGTAAGCAGTAGTGGATGTACACAAACTGACAATTTTTTCATTATGTTGACCACACTTAACACATACAAAAATACAAACTTCACACACGCGCGCATACAGCATTTGTAGCAGTAGTGGGTGTACATAATCAGTATTTACAACTTTATTTCCTTAATAATCATCTTCCAACATTCACTTCCTTCTGTCCAAGCACACGACACAGATAAGCACTTACACACAGGCACAACACACAAACATCGGGGTTCTATGAGTGTGTGTGTGAGATGATGAGCCAGCTGATGACAAAGTAGAACATGAACAGTGGGTACATTGCCAGGGCTTTCCTGCCTACGGGTTGACTCTCTGCCAGGAAGGCTGTTGAAGCTGAGGGAAAGAAACGATAGGAAATTCCAGAGAATATGTTAATGGTAAGACAAGTATCTCAAGCATACCTGAAAATCATGGTAAGAACAGGGTAAAAAATTAATATGCACTAAAGATCAAGATGACAAAGTTCCAAATGAAACGATTTTGCCAGAGTGATTGAAAACAATTAATTTCATCACACAAAAATAGAAAAGGGTATCAAATAATAAAATATCTATAACATTAAGTAGTCTATAATTTTGATTTTCTTGCAACTCAAAAACTTTCAGTCACAAGGTTAAAAACCTGAGCTTTTCCAATAATCACCCTCTACAACTTTCATATAGGACCACCGCCCAAAATGTGTGAATAGCTTGAAGTGATCACTCAACTCTATATAATACGACTAGTCTTCTTCAGCACAGCTTAATGATTCTCCCCTCTCACATCTAACAAGTATGTCAGCAAGCCTATGACTATGAAACATCATATGAAGCTGATGTTAACAACTGAAAGTTATGATGAACCGTTTCACTAAGGTCAATGGTAGCAAACGCTAAAAAAACCTTCGGAAAATAATAAACTTTTGCAAAGTATCAATGGCTTAAATGAGAATGATTTCCACTCACCAAAAGTGGACCAGCCAAAGCCTAGTATGACCATCAGAAATCTGACTATGAAGACAGCAACAGAATCCACACTGACGGCTAGTAGGATCCTGCAGAGGACTAAAGCAATAGCTAAAGGAGAGACACAGTAGCCGAGGACGCAGATGCTCTGGAAGAATGATCTGAAATTAGAAAAGAGTAGGGATTTCATTGTACTGCTGTTCTGATGTATTCTCCTGTTAGATGCCGTAAAGGAAATATATAAATGTGGTGAAGAGATGTAAGGATAAAAATCAAACCACCGGGACCATTGCTTCTTACATAAAAAACATGCTCAGATAAAAATATAATACAGTTGAAATAAAAAATTTCTGCAACATTTACTCAAGATCAAAAAGAAAATATGACTGTAGATGCCTTTACTCCATCAGGCTTAATGGCCCTTATAAACAACACCAAAGCAAAATGTCAACTTTAAGTTGCTAAAACACTAACAAACAAGACAAGACAGTAACCTACCCATCGGACGACTAATGCTACATTAGTGGGAAGCAGTGACCTCAGAAGCAACTAGAAAGACCACTAATGCTGTTATGTACTACTGCTTCAAATGATGTAGGACAGCAACAAAAGACCCCAGCTGTCTCATGCCAAATTGATCTGCAGTCTATAGACCCACAGCCATATCATCTCATATACTGCACAGAGGATTAACAAAGTTTTTATAATAACGTGATAAAAGACAGTGTGTGTGTGAAACCCTAAAGGACGAATGAAGAAAATGTCTCACATGTTGCCTCCGAGCAGCTTGATGTTGAGTGTCACAACGGCTGCCCCCATCCAGTAGATGACAAAGACCTCAGCAAACTGTGGCCCACCATCGTTGCTTTTCATTTGATCCACATCTTCTGCAGATCCCTGGAGCATGCTGGGAAACAGAAGTGAACACTTGATTATTTACTGGAGGAGTTTGAAAATAAATGAGGGGTGACACTTTGAAATAGCAGCAAGAGAAACAAACCAAGTGTAGATTATCATGGGTCTCAACTCAGAATTTTAAGAAAGGAGGAACTTTCCGCGTGATCGCAACAGAAGATCATTTTCGTGAGACACAAGTTATTATTATACTGTTTCGCCCAAGAATGCTGAAATAAAAAAACATCAATTTATCAAAGTAAGGTTATTTCATACAAATTTGAGGGTTTGAAAGATAATTTCAAATAAAAGAATCACTTACCGTGGACTTAGCGGAGGAAATGGCGGTAGCGGAAATCCGCTAATAGCAGAATATTGAGACCCATAATTATATAAATTCTCTATCTAATGTAACAGGTGCTGATTAAAGAGAAAAGTAAATAAAAGTGTTGACTATGACATCAGTTAAAAAGAAAAACGATGGTTACTTTGTTCCTACACATACAGATTGTATTTGTAAAGAGATTTTTAATACAAAAGTAGAATCAGAATAGTCTCTTGAACCCCTAAATTTCTGCATCTGACAAACATCAGGAATGAAAAAGAAAAATACTGGAAATAATCATCTTTTCATGTGAAGCAAGTTGATGAATGTGTTCTATATTTCTTTATTTCAAACAAAAAATTAGTGCTTACAAAGCAAAAAACATTATCATTGACTCAATTGTTGCCTGAAATAAAGAAGTAAGAAGATTCTTCCACCTTTAAACAAAGAAGGCACAGATGCATATATGAAAATGGAATACTTACATTGCCAGGAAGGTGCAAAGAACAAGTGGTCCCCAAAGGTCCCCTGTAAGATAAAAGAAAACCATTCCACATTAACAAATAATCAGTTTCTGAATAGTGGGAAAAAGACTATGTAGCACTAGACTTTCATTGTGATGATGCATAAACCATAAAAAAAACCCTCCCCAAAACCAATCCCAAACAAACAAAAAAAACCCCATTGAAACCCAAATAACAACAACAGCAAAACAAATCCCCAACAAACCAACTATGTCTACTGGTCTCTATAGTTGAAACTGATAGAATGTCTTTCTCTTTCAAATGCCGGAAGGCGTGCAAACAGGGATACTTCAGAGTCACTGGCAAATAAATGAGCCTAAATTTAGGATCATGCCTTGGCATCAAACTGATAAAAAACAACAACCCCAGAAACAAAGACTGCAGTTCTATTCAAAGAGGAAACAAACTCAAATAGCAGTACTAAGTAAACCACGGAGAGGCACTTTACCATGATATAATATACCTTTCAATTCAACAAATTGTTTTTGAGCTAAATAACCCCAACTTCACAAGACATGGAAACGAATACTATAGAGCGGCTGGTGTACTAAAAAAAAACCCCAACTTTATCATTCGTAGTACAATATGTAATATAGGGAGTCTGACTGTACTTCAAGTAACGTCTCAGTTAATGATTTCACAGTAAAGCTATGAAGGGATGAAAGGATAAAAAAAAGTAAAAAATGCCACGGAGTCACCCTGATGGAATGCTCACATTCTTTTAGAAGGAGACTGCTTTTCTTTGGGATCAGCACATGAGCAAACTTGTTGCCCACAGCTCTCAAGTCTCGCATCTGAAAAGAATGATGGAGCACAATAATGGCAAACACACCCTAGAGGAAATACAATAATGAAAATATACAACATAATTGAGTGCAGTAAATTGTGGCGCACCCATTCAATACACAACTAATACTCTTGTTCACATACATACAGAGCTAAAGAGGGCTTAGATGCTTTTAATCTGAAAGCATTTCCCAATTTTGCACAAGTCCCGAACAACAGACTCCTCCAAAATTAGTTTTTTGAACTTGCTAGTGTCACTGGTCATCTTCAAAAGTGGAAACAAATACTCAAAATTTAATTTCTAAGAAACCATAACTTGTATTTAAAAGTGCATTAGATACCTTCGGGGACTAAAAAATGTGGGAAATGGAAAACTATTACAATTTTTCTATGTATATGACAGAAATGGGATTCCTATGTGCAGCCTAAACCACACTTCTGTGCAGTTTTCTCGCCTCATTGGACAGAAGTGATTCAGTCGAGTGCATGATAGAATTCAGGTGGCCTGAAGTCGTTTCAAATAATGAACTGTGGGACAGGATGAAGCAAGCCCCAATCGAATCCGAAATCAAGTTAAGGAAATGGGGATGGATAGGCCACACGCTGCGAAAATCTACAACTATCGTCACCAGGCAGGCTCTGGACTGGAACCGACAAGGAAAGTGAAAAGTGGGATGGCCAAAAGAGACTTGGCGGAGAAGCCACGAAGCAGAGCTGAAGTCAACTGATGTGACATGGGTCGAGCTGAAGAGGATCTCTCAGAATTGTGTCCGTTGGAGGAGTGCGGTGGCCCTACGTTCCCCCAATGAACCTAGAGGCATGAGTCAAGTCAAGTCACATGATAGCATAAAAGTGTTCAAGACTTACAATTGTGACTCTGACTGGCTCATCTAGGGTAGATAGTTCATCATCTGATTTTGCAGTTCCTGGTACATCAATGTCTCCTTCTAGAGGGACATCAACCACCTGAGGATAAAAGTTACAAAGATACTCAAAACATGGTAAACTAGAAATGTACATTCACGTATCTTATATAATCACCCCCATATTTGCTTTCGGAACATGTACCACAGGTGAAAAGAAAACCATGCTCTTGGAAGGTTGTGCTATTAAGTGAACCTCACGGAAAATGATGACAGAGATTCAAAGACAAATTTCAGTTCCACACAAATGGAGCACTATGTAGTGGTGTCCTCCACCAAGGCAAAGACTACATTTTTTTCTTTCTTGATCAAGAGTTCAAGCAAAGGGCCAGTTCCAAGGAAAACCGCCTGCGGGATGAAAATCCTATCTAGGTCTATGAGGTAATATTTAATTCTTTTTTGTCTCTTTAATTTTTTGCTGCAAAAGTTCAAAGTTGTAGGATAATAATGCTACTGCTGTCAGAATTTCATTTATTAAAGCCACCACCTACAGTACAGAGTCCTGAACTTGTGGCTGCAATTCACTTCCATGGCGTCGGTGGCCTAGTGGTTAGGCTGTCGGACTCGTAATCCTTCTGAAGAGTGGGGTTGCGGGTTCGAATCCCTG
>JAUKPP010292442.1:0-10125 GCA_032273245.1 Phyllaplysia taylori
TCAAATTAACGAAATCGTCTTTTTCATTGATCGGGCACCATGCGCATCGCAAATCCAGCTCTTACTATCTTTGTTGTTATAACAGTTAAGACTACAAGTTTCTACTAAATTTTTATACCAAGTTCTGACTAAGTTTTGGATTGTATTTTTCTTTCTTCGCTCTGTTAAAATTTTCTAAGAGCTGCAAGCGCGCGATCTGCCTTGTAAACACTCAAGATGCACATGTAAATGCAATATTAGTGTCATTTCTGCGCACTGAAAATCGGGGTCTATTCGCGCAAACTGACGCTGTCGCACAACGGGTTCTTGGATTCGGTTGATTTTGGTACCAGAAAAAATTTAAATGGATGAGAATTAATCGGTAGAAAACAGAATGTCTCTATCTCTTACCGTCTTTGAGTTATTCCAGTTTAGAATCGATCAATATAAAAAAAAACACCCTGTATATATATACAGGCTATATATATGTGTGTAGTGTCATAGTCCCCCGGTCGTTCCTTTAGCTGTTGACTTGATTGTGTTGCTCTGTACTCTGAATTACATGAACTATTCCACTGCATCCAGTAACTGTTTGTTATAATCTGTAGACTGAAATTTAATTATACCTTCTGTGGGTTTGCTTTTCTTTATGAAAATTATGCACTGTGAAATCTATACTCTTTTGAAATTGATATGGACGTTTATATACACACATAGAATAAAGATTAAATCGCGTACTTTCATACTTTTTACAGCTCGCATACATTGAGGGCTGGAAGTTGATCAACTTGGCCAATGAGACGTTCGGCTTCAATGGATGGTCGCACTCAGTGACCCAGCAGACGACAGGTCAGGAAATGTGTCTTTGTCAGACAAGTTGATGTTTTCTTTCCCCACAATAGTCATACTAGATCTTGTGTAATCTTGTTAAAATATCCAGACACTTAAGTTTGCATAAAGTCCATCCGGTTCATATCTAGTGTGCCATGCTTTAGGCACCCAACCAAATTTGACTTACCACAAGCTTTGACTGTTACAGGAGCGAATATGACAATAGATCTCTGACTTTTGCAGTGGGTTTTTGTTTGCCAATCAAGAATAGACCTGATGTATCTGATTTTAAAATGGAGTATGTTTTCTTTTCAAATAAATGATGGTTGGGCCAACCTCATGAATTAAAAATGGGATAAAGAAGTGATACATACTTACGCTGGTATCGCACTGCATATGTTGTTTTGTGCAAGACAAGCATATGTTAACTATGCGCCATGGTATGCCTCAAAATCTTTGCATTCATTTGCTGTACTTACTGTAGCAGTGTGGTGCAATCATAGAATATCCTATCTCTATCATTTCTGTCTACTTTCACACATCTGGTCACATCTGTCCCTAGCAGCATACACAGTATGGCCCAGCCTTAATCTTCTTCAAGTCAGACTTCTGAGAGATTTTGTTGTGCAATTAAGATGCTAGGTTCTCCATGATATGGTAATGCATCATCTCTTCAAATATTTTGGCTATGTTGTGTAAATTGCCCTGTGTCACTGGGCCTCTGTATGAATTTGACTTCTGTAGACGCCAAAGCAGTCAAAATGGCTGGTGCCTGTATAAATCTAAAACTCAAAACTAGTTACCGACTTGAATAGATTTGTCTAGAAATTTCCCAGGTGCGGTGAGGAGACTCTTGCGACAATGTTTTGACCCTGAATGAAGTATGTTTTCATTTTTCTGTATATTATGTCGTAACAGATTTTGTGGATCACGTGAACGGCAAGTACTACGTGGGTGTGAGTGCCCTGGTCAAGGTACAGCTCAAGGTAAGCCAGCAAGGTCGTTGCTTCACACAAGAATCAGTTATCTACATGGAGATTTCTGCGTTGATACTTAATCTCTATGCAGGTGGTTGGCCACTGGTCTGGTGTGGTCTACTTCTTCTATGTCTTTCCATGTGTTAATATTGTCCTCTTCTACTTCCTGGCACTGACATTACCTCCACTGTCATGAAACCATAACCAAGTAAACAAACATTGATCTTAATTCTGGGATTTCATAGCAGGTAGCAGGTAAAAATCCTTGGGTCTTTGATATGTGATCAATTCTATTGCATCAATGCAACGTCCTTTTCATGGCTGATTTTTAGATATCTTATTCTTCCCAGGTAAAATGTTCACTTCTAAAGCAGCAGGAAGCAGTGGGGCCTCTTTAAGTAATTTACTCTGAACATTCTAAAAGTTATGACTGTTATTGTCTTTTTCCCAGTTTTGATGTTTAAGACTATTCAGGAACTCAAAATGTGCTATTTCTTTTAGTTTAGAAAATACAGGAGTAATATGCCCCTGTGAAACTTCTGCGGAAACACACAGGGTGTTCTCAGCAAATTAAAACAAATTGTTTTTGTAATCATACATTTTGTTTGGTCCTTGCAATGTTTCGTTACTCTTTGTTTGGTGCAGACATTAATAAGTGTGTTGTGATGATTTCCATAAAAACTGGTACGCCTTTACTTTCTGTCTGCAGGATGGAGTGTTTCACGAGGATGTTGGTTATGGCGTCAGTGAGGGAATGAGGTCAAAGGCCCTGTCCTTGGAAAAGGCGAAGAAGGAAGCTGTCACCGATGGACTTAAGCGAGCGCTCAAGTATGCCAGTTGATGTGGAGCTAGTTGTAGTGAAAAAATTTGTGAAGATGTGGAAAAAAGTTTTTTTGTGCAGTTCAGCCTGTATTAGCCACCACTGGTACTTATGACTACTATGCATCACGAAGCCCTCGCTTTTTTCTTTAATCTTTTACAGTCCATAATACCCACATGTTTAATATGACCACATTTGTCTTTGAGGACTGGTCACTTTAAAGATGCTTTACTGTAGGCTACATCTAATTTGAATTTTCTAAGTCTGGGAATGCAACACATGTATTTTTGGCTTACAGCTTGTGTTGGAGATGTGGCAATACTTTTGATCCGTGGAGGGAAATACGCTATTAGCTTTTCAAATCTCTGTTTGATTTGGATAAATTTGTATTTCCACTGTTTCAACATTTACTGACCTCATATATTCATTGCACTCTTACAGGAGCTTTGGCAACTGCCTCGGAAACTGCTTGAGTGACAAAGACTATCTCAAGTGTATCAATCGAGCTCCCAAAGCTGTAAGTATTTGCTGCCAAGATAATAAATATTCATAGTTTCTGTGAGCTATTGTATTTGTGTGACAGAATTTGAAGTTTTTTAAAAGTTTTTTTTTCAAAGACAAGTGTCCTTTTCACATATGATACTCTGGCAACGCTGTTGGATTAGGGAAAGGTAGGATCTCCAGTTGTGACATTCGATTTTGAAAGGACAAAAGGAGGAGCAATGAAAATCATAGGTCTCAATTTTCCGCTATATAGCAGAAATCCGCTATCGCTGTTTCCTCTGCTATGTCTCTTCTATGGCCACTGCTTTGCAATAGCGGAAGGTCAGCGGAATTTTGATGGCCGGAAAAATAACCTGTGAATTTTAAGAGGCACGATAACCAAATGTTTGAGTTGGCCTCCCGCTCTACTTTTTAATTTGCCTCTTCCGGTAGGTACGCGTTGCTTCCTGTACCGAAGTTCGAGCTCTGATGCTTTGTTCTTCTCTCCTTTGCGACTAGCCATTTTCATTCTCTCGTTCTCCCAATTCATTTTGTTTGTGAAATTCATCATCATCGAACAGTTATGGCAAGGCGAGTCATCATCGAACGTGGTGGTAATGCAAAAGAAATTGACGCAAAACTGAAGAATAAGTGGAATTGGACTTGGCTGGAAAACGAAGTTGACTTATTGTACATAGCTGAAGCATAATAGGATTTCCATATGTTTTTGGTTTTTAGGCATTTGGTGCCTAGTAAAATTTGTTACACTGACAGTTTAGTCGCTGCCTCGAGGAAAGTTCCTACTTTTTCAAAATTCTGAGTTAAGACCTATGGAAAATTCTCCAAGCAAGTACTTCGGCTCATAATCGCTCCTTACTGGCGCCAAACTAAGGTTGCCCCACTCATCGAATCAGGCTAACTAATGGCATGCTGAATAAAGATTACAAAGTGAACTCTCCTGTTAAAATATTTAATTTGTGCTCATGTAGTAATTAATGAATCAAAGCGTGAATTTAAACATAGTAACATAGTTCTTAACAAGTGATTTCCATCCAGGGGTGAAAGATTGCGGGTAAAATCCAACACCACTGGTAAGTTGATAGGGATTTGACTTGCCTGCTGGATTTTTTAGACCGCTGCCGATTATTGGTTTTGCCGAGTCCTGGCAGTTTGCATAGTGAAACTTCCCCGTGCAAGCCTTCATAGTCTGACATGCTAGATCTCGCCGGAAATTCTAACTGCTTTACCTCCACCTTGTTGTCTCTAATATCTCCAGCCTGTTTTGGTGTTGGTAGTAAATTCATAGGTACAATACAATTGTCGGAGGATAATAATCTACATCAGAATGCAGGTGTTTTTGTGTGATGAGGTGCTTGTTGCAGGTTTTATCATTTGTCTCAGCTTGTACCCCTGTTACCATCATGGGGATGGGCACAGATCTTCCAAAATGCTGTGAACTGGATTTAGGCCTCCATCGTCACATAAATTGTCATGAGATTTTAAACCGATGCTATAGTGTAATGGTTAGGCTCTTCGTCTGTCATGTGGAAGACCCGGTTATGGATGACCTGCGTTTTTTTCTGCTGGGATTTTTTCCCTCTCAGCCCGAGTTGGCCCTGACAGGCTTGGTCAAAGTAGTCCGTCTTTTAAATGACCTTACAGTGTTACAAGGGGACGTAAAACTGGTACACCCCCTTTCCCCCCCCCACCACCACCCCAAATAAGATTTTAATACTTGAAAAAAAAAAGCCCTCAGGATTTTTTGTCTTCATCACTTAAAAAAGAAAGTCCTGACTTCGTGATATATCCTGATGATTTCAGTCCCTGTTGAGATGAAATCATGTTTCCTTCTCTGGCTCCCTATCTCACCCACTGGCGTCTGTGCTGCAATGGTTAGGTACTTCGTTTATTGTGTGGAAGATCCGGAGTTTGATCCCACGTTGGACGATCTCATTTTTCTGCTGGGATTCATCCCTCTCAGCCCTGGTTGACCCTGACCAACTGGGTTTGGAGTAGCCCGTCTTTTAAATGACCTTACAGTGGCGCAAGGTAAAACTGTTAACCAAACCAAATCAAACCATCTCACCCCCTCTGTTCTTTGCCCACCTTCCCACTCCCATTCTTCTCCCTTTCTCCCACCCAGACTCCACCGACATACAATGTGGATGAGATGAAACGCAGTGTGGAGGACCAGACTGTGGTCAAAGTGCGCCAGAAGAGAACATGGAATCAACAAAATGTTCGACTCGCTAATTCAGGACGTTCTACACCTCCTCCACCATTAAATGATGTCAACGAGATCAAACCAGCAATCACTTCCCCTGCCTCCAATGGTAATTGATAACCTGTATTTTCATCCTTCTCTTTTCACCGGTGTCTGTGGTGTAATGGTTAGGCTTCCTGCCTATCACGCTGAGGGCGTGAGGCGTGCATACCTGCCAACTCTCCCGAGAAAGTCGGGACACTCCCGATTTTTGGGCTCATCCACTGACCTCCCGATTCCCCATCAAAATCCACGGACTTCCGAGGATCTAGAAAAATTGCGTGACCGGCCACCGAGAATTTCTTCCAAGGGTTTCTTTTTGCGTGGACACCGCCGCCGTTGGAATTCCTTTTGTTATTAACGTCAAGGTGTTGAGGAAAGCCCGTCAAAATAGACTCTTTTGTAAAACTAACCCAGCCAAACTGCAATGGCACAATGTTGTGAAAAAGGACATAGGCAACATGTAGTTGCTAAGAAGCAAGTTGATGGTTGCGATCTCGTTGGCGTTTCAAAAGAATAGAAATCATCGTCTTGATTTTATTGTCGAGTCTGGCCCATATGAGGTTCAGTTAGGTATGCCTACAATTTAATGTCCCTAGCATTGTTACCCTTTGTCTAGGTGGATATTTGCGAGGAAGCTTGAGCATTTTTCATCGAGCTGTGTGTTGTATAGTTGCTTAATAAACAGCCAAAGGCTTCACCTGTATTATTTACTCCTTACTGCTACAGTACTACATGTACAAGGATAAGTCGGCCTACTCGCGCGTGGTCAGTCGGATGATGTCCGTATCAAGGTATGAGTAGGCCTACTTTTTTAATCGTGGCCTCGTTTTATGACTGTGGGCCAGCCTTATGTTCAGGCCAGTGAGATAGATGACAGTATAAAAAAAAGAGGGTTGGAAAAAAGAAAACCAACGGATCACGAAACACAGGCGCGGGAGAGCGCTACCGGTATTTCTGCTAGTAACTACGAGGGGCATCCGTCCGCCTTGCCCTTTTAATTCTTTAGCATCTTTTTTCACCTGGTTCCAAATCCTTGGCTTTTCATGTGACTTTTACAAGCTCGGGAATCGAAGTGATTGATGAACTGAGAGCAGTGATTGCTGTCTTTTGACCCTCGGTTCAGTACCATTGTGTAAAGTTCTCGGAACACATCGGGTGTGTGGCTACTCCTCGTAGGGATATCGGGGTTTCAAGTACAAGGTTCATACTCACCCATGGCAACAGGAAAAAGCGGGGAATTTTATTTTCAGTTTGCCTGGTCGGGAAAATACCATGAAAATTGATGAAAATGAAAAATATAGAGAGGAAGCAGGGAACTTGTACTGGGTGACTAAAGTGACTGATCACCGGACAGCTTTCTCCATAACTTCATAGCTGAAGTCTTTTTCTGCCCGTGCAGCTGATTGGTCAGCCAAAGTTACTACTGCCAATGACACACGACTTAAATGATATTGATGGTACTGGACTCTTTTTAGTCTCTGCCTTCTTTCCTTCTTCCCTTCCATGTTAGTTTCGTTTTGTCTTGGAGGGGAAAGCGGAAAAGATGTGTGTCCTTTCATCTGGTGGTGAAAATGTATGGCTCAAGTGTTTTCTGATGATTTAAAAGTAGGTTTTACTAGTTTTGGTCTTTGCTACTCCTACTCTCGCGATGTTCTTATTCTTGCGCTCCAAATGGGGAGACTGAGGGAAAAAATCAATAATTCTGCTAGGTGACGTCATTTCCAAGAAATGTCTATCTTTAGCTCGGCGAGTTTCTAGCTTTCTTCTCAATTCCTCTCTCATGGTGTACAGAGTAGCCTACCTCAGATGCTGCATTGTATTCCAATTCAAAGCTGCTGAGCGCTCCATCCACCAAAAGACATGATGAATCAGATAGAAAATGTAGACAGCGGCGAGGTACTAGGCTTGAGTGAGAGTCGGATGGGGATAATGCTGTTTCATTGAACATGATGCCGACAGCGGGGATGGAGTCAGCCAGCCTCAGTATTACGCGCAATAGAATTTTGCCTGACTAATGAGTAATGAGCTTGTCCTTAGTGAACATGAATAAAAGTTTTGAATTCAAATTTTCTTTTTTATCCTCCTCAAAACAAACTAGCAGAAGATAGACATCCGATTTAGTTCTAAGTTGTTTAATTTTCATGAACTTCGAATTTTTAAGAAAAAAAGCCTGGTGCTCCCTGAAGTAGGCAGGTTTCAGTGTTCTACTATTTTGTGTACCTAGTCAGCAATTCTTGCTGATATTTTTATATATAAGTTGAATGGGATTTTGCAAATTTGTCTAACAGTATTCCTATTCCCATTTGGTAGTAAAATTATTATTCTTTGAGAAAGACTGAAATATAGAAAATGCTTTGTTTTGACGAGGAAACAGGCACATTTTAAAAAAAAGAAGGACGTGCTTCAAATAAGTTTTCTTTGTATTGTAAAGTAAGTCTTAGAAACGGTAACGGCTAGATCTACTGATTTTTTTTCAATTCTTCTGACTTTTTGAGAAAATTTGGGGTTATCTGCTGATTTAAATTTTTGTAGGGTTGGCAGGTATGGACATGGACCACATGGGGCAGTTTGTTTGATCGAGTATATCTCCATTTTCTGCAAGGACAGCATCCCTCTCAGCTCGGGTTGGCTCTACCAGGCAGAGTCAAAGTAGCCTGTCCCTTAATTGATCCTACAGTGTTACTAGAGATGTTAAGCCAAAACCAAACTAAAGCCGAAACCTTTCTTTTTATCTTTTTTCAAATTTGTTCAAGTATTGTGACTTTGTCTGAGCCAGCATTATTAATGTGAAGATATCATGTGTGTGTTCTCTGCTCAGGCTAGTCAACAGGGCAGAGGCTTTAGAATGCAGGTAAAATACTCACCTTGGAGCACACGGGTCCCATTTTTAGAAGAAAATTCATGACTCTGGCTGAATCCTTTGAAGTCCTGGCCTCTATTGTGTCTTTTTAGTGCTTGAAGGGATTAAGTACAAGCTTAAATAATCAAACCACCTCAGGCGGATGATTGGCGGGCGCTCTGTTGCGATCTGCTCTTTCTCCTCTCTAACTGTTACAACCGTCCTAATGTATTTCCTATTTTATTATTTTTTGGGGGCCTGACGAAGACAGGAGTCGCTGTCGCAAATTTGCCCACCCCCATATATATTTTCTTCATTAAAATATTCTTACGGTTTGTTGAGGTTGTGGTGAGTGATTTTTTTCTTTAAATGTATTTCCTGGCACTGAAATAACCCTGCAGTGTCGGTTTTGCCATAAAACCTCAACAAAGGAACCAGCATGGCTTAAACTGTATGGATATCTCTTGCAGGTTCTCCACTGGTCTCAGCTGGTCCAAACCGACAGCTCCACCCAGCATCTGGAGATCCCGGCCAGGCGGGGCCCAGTGGGTTAGGCCCGACTATGCAGATGAAGAACAACGCGGCTGCCACTGATGTGTTTGTCAAGCCGGAGCCTCGGGACAGGCTGAGCCCTGTGGTGATGAGCAGGGGAAGTAACTTGCCTGCATCCTCCGCACAAACCAGTACTCCGAAGTCTGGTAATTCTCGAGCCGCCTTACCTTCATTTGGTCCAAGCATGTCGGCTGTTAACCTAAGGTGAAGAAAAAATAGTGACCCTTCTGTTTTTTTATAAAGTAATATTTTTCAGATTTTTGTTGATGCTATTACACCTTTAATGTTCTGACTCCGATGAGCGTCTCTGGGATTTGCATAGGGTTTGTCAAGTTCTTCTTTTCTTCTCAAGCAAGTTGTGGGAGAAGAGGGGGGGGGGGGGGGGGAGTAGAGGTGGAGGAGCCCAGATGTTTTTTTTGTCAAGGCTGTCTCCATTTCTATCTATGCCCTTCAGGACAAAGAAATACTGGATTGTGCTCTGATTGTGACATAGATTTGCTATAAAAATTTTATGACTTTTCCCTTAATTTATCGTCAGAGATCAATAAATGTTCTGATTCTGCTTAATTTGTTGTAGACGAATATATTAAATCAGGATATTGATGTAATTCTCTCAGCTGCCTTTTAACTAACCCTTCAGTGTTTCTAGGGGTATTGAACCAAAACAAGCAGACCTTGCAGGGTTGAAAGAGGTGTCGAGTCAAAACTGAACCCAAATATTTGGCCCTGATAATCAAGCTCAATATGTTCTTGCTCACTCATTGGACATTCATTCCAATACTGTTAGTGCTCACTGAAGCTTGACTTATTCTATAAACCAAAGTTCACTAACCGCTTGATCTCAACCCCCCTCCCCCCTTCCCAGAGGTAGTTGTAGAACATGTTTTCTCCCCTTCCAGTCCACCCAAAGACATGACAGAGGCAAAACGGGCAAGGCTTCAGCGAGCTGAAGAGAAGAAGAGAGCATTTCAGGAAAGTTATTGTAAGCAAGGTCAGCTTCAATCGAATAACTCTCATGTTCATTTGATTTTTATCGGTTGCAAGAAAGTCTGAGGGTGAAATGGTTAGGCTCATCACCTGTCATGCAGAGGATGTGAGATTGATCCCCTAGTTGGATGAGCATCTCCAAGTCTCTGCTGGGACGGTGTGCCCTTCTCACTGTGGGTTGGTCCTGACAGGCAGGGTCGAAGTAGCCCATCTCTTAAATGGCCTTACAAAGGTACAAGGGGCGTAAAACCAGATCAGAGCTGGTGCCTCTATAAATAAATAACTTTAACTAATCAGAACCCGACTACCTCACACACATACACATGCACACACACACACACACACACACACACACACACACACACACACACACACACACACACACACACAC
>JAUKPP010292453.1:0-10125 GCA_032273245.1 Phyllaplysia taylori
GGGGACAGCAAAAATATGAGCATGGTCTATTAATATTAGTTGTCCAGATTATGGATTTCATAACATTAACATTAGACAGTCTCTTATCTGCCGTCATCTTTGATTGAAAGTCACGCTGTCTTTTCTGTCATGCTCATGATTCAGTAAAACTGTTCCTCTCCAGAGAGCTGTAAAATTATACAGTAGATCAAACAAAAGGTTTGCCTGGATTACACTTGTGAAGCTTTATCAATCTTCTCATGTAGATTCTTCTTGATCAGGGAATGGCCCACTGTTTTGGTACAGGAATCAGATTCACTGACTAGGTATCATTGTACATATTGATTTTTTTTTCTTTGTTTTCTTCCTCTCAGCTCTAGTTTTCATTTTCTCTCCCTCTCACCCTCTCAACATAATTATCTATAAAATCATGCTTTCTAAAGCTAAAAAACGATGCAACAGGCATCAAACGCTCAAGAATAGAAGCATCCTTCCCCGCTAAATCACTCACCAGTTTCATTTTTGTCTGTCTTCAGGAAAAAGTCTGACCAGAAAGGCAGTGGAAGCTCCAAAGGCTCATCAAGTTCGTCCAAGCCGGCCACGTCCCGACAGAGCCCCCTGGTGACGAAAAAGTCGCTCCCCCTGGACGGCTCGACCTTACAGAGCCAGACAAGCAGCGGGAGCGGGCATGGCACGATGACAAACCTACAGCTACAGCAGGAGGACGGGGCACTCACGGGGACCAGCTCGGAGGACCTAGTGGTAGGGACCCGACTCTTGAAACCCACAATGTGTTGCATTGGAGCGTAGGCTACAACAGCCAAAGATGTTGGCGCCTCTATAACATCTAACTTTTAAACTGCATTGGAACATCTTTTCTTCCTTCCTATTTTGTTTGTTGTTTTAGTTGAAATTTTGAAAACCAGCACTATGGTGTCATGGTTAGGCTCTTCATCAATCATGCGGAAGACCCGAGTCTGATCTCGGTCGCAGAAGATGTGGGTTTTCTCTACTGGGATTTTTTCCCTCTCACCCGGGTTGACCCTGACACAGGCGCGGTCGAAATAGCCCATCTCTTAGATGACCATACAGTGTTGCAGGGGACGTAAAACTGGTATTGAAAAAAGACTTCTGAAATTGTTTAACATAATTGGGGGAATGGCTGTGCTAGTTGATAGTTATACATTAGGAGCCTATTTCCTACAAGATCTAGATCTAGTACTTTCAAGAAAATGTTCTGTCTTGCTAATATGTGGTAACGTCAGCAATTTATTTTCAGCTTTTTTAGTACACATCAAATGCAGACAAGCTTGTTCAAAATGACCACTCTGATTGTGGAATGCTAGGTAGTATGAATGGTTGTTTAAGAATGTAATAAGCCGAACTTTGCCTTTTTAAATTTCATTTCGTCCAATAGGAATGCTACTCCTAGGTTGAATTGATGGTCGCTTAAGTACATAAAAAAGACAAGCGATGTTTTTGTCTTGAAATTTTATTTTGTTCTTTGTCTTAATTTTGTAAGAATTAATTCTTTATCCTCTTCCTTCCCTCCAGATTGACAATGGCAGCGAGACTGGCGTGGACGAGGCTGATGGAGAGAACAGCGCCAGGACCAAGCAGGTCATCGAGGCGCTGCAGGCCAAGATACAGAAGACAAAAGAGGCCATCAAGAAAGAACAGAACAATAAGGAATGTGAGTCATCCAACTGGACACGGGAGCTGAATACAAAATCCAGCTGGCAACCATTTTATTTTTATCATGTCTTTGATACAAAACACAGGTAGAATGATAATGATAATAATGCATAGCATTTATATTGTGCATTTCCATTTTCTTAAAAATGTACATTACATCCCCTCAGGGGAAAAAAAGAGCTACATACATCTAATAATGATAGCAAGAGGTTAATACAAATAAATAGATGACTTCTAAACAAATTGATATAACTTTTTTTTATTTTTAAGAGGCATCCAGCACCAGGGTTTGCTGGAGGTTTGTTGTCATTGACAAGATATTTATGTTACATAAATTTGAAGTCAAGGGAAGTAACAATGAAAAGACAAATGCTAAAGGATTACGTTGCAGGGTTGATGCACTTGATTCTGGTTGGTACAAGCAGTGACTGTATAATTGACAATGTGATTTACGTTGTGTGACTTTATAATTGACATTGTAATTTATGTTGTTTCACTAGGAAATTTGGGCATTCTTCCTTCTTTCACACAAACTGAATTGAAATAGATAAGACTGTGAGTTCTTGATTTATGGCAACTTTTTATATGCAATTCTTTTTGCACACTTTACTTAATTGTACATAATCAGTATTCTAGAATTTCTTTTTCTTACTGTTCTTTGCTCCATGTATTTACCTCTAAAAACAAAGGTAAAAGTAGTTACACTGAAGAATTTCTTACTTCAAGTGTTGCTTTATACAACAACTTTGTGCATTTTTCCCCCCTGAAAATAAGAAATATCAGATTTAAGTACTTATCCAATGTTTGGCTAACTTTTGCTCCTAGTGTTTAAGCTTAAAGAATAAAAAGCTGGCACCTCTATAAATGATTTACTTTCAGATGGCTGGGACGAGTTGGCTTATAACGTTTGGTTTGGTTTGGTTAGGTTACCAGTTTTACAACCCCTGTAACATTATAAGGTCATTTAAGACACGGGCTACTTCAACCCTGCCTGTCAGGGTCAACCCGGACTGAGAGGGAAAAAATCCCAGCAGAAAAAAACAACAGATTTTCCGCGATCGGGGATCGATCTAGGGTCTTCCCGCATGCAAGGTGAAGAGCCTAACCATTACACCACAGCGCCGGTCGCTTAAAATGTAAAATTGTCTTTCCCTAGCCATTGTTAACGAGTACCTCAAGATGGCCACAGACAAGCAGCCCACGGCTCGGATCAAAGCTCTGTTTGAGAAGAAGAACCAGAAGTCGGCACAGAACATCATCCAGCTCCAGCGCAAGCTTGAGGCTCACCAGGCTCGGCTGACGGAGGTGGAGACGCACGGATACACGGGTCACAAACAGGCCAAAGAAGTTCTACGCGACGTTGGGCAAGGCTTGAAGTACGTACTACTCACACGCTATTTATTATGTGTGTTTGAAAACTTTATCATGGACTATGCCATCGCTCTCTTTCTCCTTCTTTCCATGTGTTACTTTTAACCTAATCTATGTCGTAGTGCTGAAATGACCTTACTGTGTTGATAGTGCTGTAAAACCTCAACAAAGGCTCTCAATAAATGCTTGACAATTTGGATGGTGTTCTTTGTAGAACTGACCAAATTTGTCTTGTATAACAAATCTCTTCTCTATGCTGTTAATTTAAATTATGTTTATTGAGTGTCTTCTTTCCTCGGGCTCTTTTCTTCCTACTTCCCAAACCAATACACATGCATGCACACACAAGCACACTCATAGATTCATACACACACATATACTCACACAAACACACACACATGCATGGGCACTCATCGGGAAATAAAGGTGTGGACCTCCTGCATGACAGACACATTTCCACACAACTCACCTACAGGGTCAAGTTGTAAAAGAGGATCATGTCCAATTCCCAACACAGAATGTTCAACTTTCGGACTTGCTCCTTTGGAAGGTTTAGGTTCTATTTTTTTGCTAGCACTATGCCCTCTCTAACTGGTTATGGTTTGACCAGAAAGGACAGTAAAGATAAGCGGAGTGGGAGTATTATTTTATTGCTTGTCACTGCAGAAAAGCATGCATGGTAAATATTCTTTAAACGGCTTTGTCAGCGAGGACAAATATTCTATTTTAATTTGGGAATCGTCTCTTTTCGCTGGATTTTCTTGTCTTAAAGAGAAATATGGAGATGTGCACTTTAAGCCAAACAATCTTGATTTGTCTCTGTCCTTTGTTTACCAGGGCTATAGAAACTCTTAATCATTCTTTTATAGAGCTGAAGTGAGAACCTTTTTACTCCTGAATTTAATAATTCTTTCATTTTAAAAGAACTTAGTATTGTGTTTATGAGTATGAATAATCAGGTTATGTTTAACACAGTGTCATTCATGTACTCATGTGTCGTTGCTTACATCAGAGGTTGTGCATGATATATAAGCTTTTGTACCTCTTTTGTTCTTCCTAAAGAATTGTTTATCTTGTCTTGTTGTGTGCGTTTGGTTTTGTCTGATGCGCCTATAGTATTCACCACCCTCGGAGAATATGGCTGACGCTTTCTGCTTTATTCATGTGTATACCAGAGATGCCAATTTTCCTGATGAACAAATCCTGATATCCCAGTTCAACGAATCAATCATGCAACCATACTTAGTAATTCAGCAGCTGACATTAAGGGCAGGACAAATGCATTTTAGAATTTTTTGTCTTAGGCAGTTGGCATCTTTGATATATCTGTTGTGTATAGCTGTCTCATTTGTTTGCTTCTGGCTCCACTTTTGTTGTTGTCACGATGTACGGTCCTTTATACAATTATTGCATGTTGAATTCCCTGGCAAAAAGTATCCGTCCCGGCAGACATATCTTGGCAGTGCTTCCAAAAGTCACCTCTGTTGTGCAAGAGGAAAATAATAATAGAATTAAGAATGAACTGTGACTTATAGCAATGGGTACTAAAATGAAAAAGTTTTGTAGATGTCTGTAGGATTAGGACTTTGAAACACAACTATTTCACTATAACTACATCCTTTAAAATGCACAGTGATGGAGGAAGTTGTTGATAAAATGCCTGAATTTAATTTGACTCGGAAGCACTGGTATTTGACTGGGAAGCACTGGTAAGTAATTGCTTTGAGGGAACAGATAGTCTGGGCTTTAAGCTGGAACATCTGGGCAGACAAGGGTTTAGCCCTGCCTTGTTGCTTTTAGGGAAAGGGTTTGCGGGGCTGCAAAGTACATAAATGTTGTGCTGCAAGCTCAACTGCGTAACTTGATTTTTCCATCTTTACAGGAAAGGCAAAGAACTGATTTTTGCTACAGTATTCATCAGGATATGATAGTATGGAATTGGACCACTGTCCGTTTTTTTATAAATTGCCGAACTCTTGAGAGTTTTACATGATATGTGCCTCTTTCCATTGGTTTGGATAAGCAAAAAAGTGAATTTCTTAAAAAAAATCGAGTTACAATAGTTGAGTTGCCACCCCGCAAAAAAATGTGTAGCAAGCAAGGATTTTTGTTCTACCCGCCATGCTATCATGTTTGGTTATCACGCATGTTGTGTCTGTACGTGTTTTCAGAAAGTTGAAGGGAGTCCGCGGTGCCACTCAGTGAGTCGCTTCCCTTTGCAACTAGCATTGGCCTTCTTTTTTTTCTCTCTCCCGTTTATAATTTCAGGTTTCGCTACCCACTCGCTAGTGTGACATTTGCAAGTTTGAAGCAATACTAACCCCTTATGCTCCCTATTTTTTCTTTTATAGAGATAATATTATGATTTATTTTTTGTATGATATTTATTGACAAAAGTGTTTTGAAAATATATTTCTACCTTTAATTCTTTTAGGGAAATGGATGAAATAGGTTCGGGTTTGTGTTTAGACAACATTTTTTCTTAACTTTGGATTTTTTTAGATGCAGTGCCATGAATTAATATTATAATGGTTTATAAACTATATTTTTTATAAACGATATCATCATCCATTTCATTTGTTTTTTATCATAACAATTTATTTTACTCTGATTGGTTCTTTTATTTACAATAGGGTCAGTTCAAGCATTTTGTGTACTAACTTGTTCCAGTTGTCATGTGTTTACGATTCACCAAATCTATTTGGACCAACAGCTTTGAACAATGTGGCAATACTTTGGTAGTGGTTGGCCCCTTTGGCTCAAAAAGGTGCCGAGTTGCAGTCCCATGTGTGGAAGCGGTTTAATCAATTACTGTAAACTATCTCCAGGGATGTAAAGTCCCTCTCAGCCCAAGTTGGCCGTGACAGGCGAAATAAACGTTCCCCAATCCTTATATTACGTTACCTTGCAGTGTTGCATGGAGAGCGAAAGAGAAAATCACAGACCATGTATTACCAAGATGCTTGTCAGGGCACTTGGTGCTATGGGTTTGGTAGAAATGGCAAGTACACGACCATATTGTATCATCAGTGCTGTAAAAGCTCAACAAAGCAGTTTAGTCGGGCTGTGGTCACTGCGTGTGCCGTGTGAGAGATGGCTACAGTGAGGGGGAAAAAGCTTTGAGGATTCTGAAATTTGTTTTCTTAACCCAGTGGGTATTCATGTCTTAGCCCCCAATATATGAAGATTTTTTTTTTTAGAGAGATAACAACACAATTTTGTGGCATAACGTTTTGGTGGAGATGTTTCTTTACAGCTGATTAACACCACTTGCTTTTGAATGATGTTTTGGTGTTGATTGTTGCACCATTAACAAAAGATTTTTCCAGGTGATTAGTGAATGCTTTGGTTTGATCTCAGTCCTTCTTCTCTTGAAAAGTCATGCTTATTATCTTATTCACTTCCTCTTTAGAGTATTAATAGCCCTGCAAGATGAAAGAGGATGGTTGTCAGGCACTCTGGTTAGGTCAGCTCCCTCAGGGTTGAAGTAGCCTGTCTCTTAAATGACCTAGCAGTGTTGCAAGGGATGTAAAACTGGTAACTAAACCAAACCAAAGCTGGATGAGAGCTGAATTATTGTCCTGAACTATGTTAGATGGCCTCCATTGTTGAGCTAATCAAGAAAGTAGTACATGTATATTGGCGGCATTCCCGGTTCTTTTCGGCCTAGTTTCAGAGTCAGCTACTAGTAGCATGGTGTAGGAAGACATTTTTCTGCTATTTGTAGACAGTTAAATGAGTACAATGCCTTTACACTATTTTAACCCTTTACCTTGTTGTTGACTTAGATGCTATTTTTTATATTGAGAATCTAATATTCGTTGGTCACTGACATAGACTTTTACAACATTTTGATGGAAAGATTTGATAGTCAGGCTATTGGGCTAATAGACCCTGTCCCTTACTCCATGAAATTAGTAACAAAAGTGGGATTTCCCAGAGAGGAGGGGGCAGATCTGCACCAAAATGCATTGCAATAAAAATAACCCTTGGTTTTTCTAGCATAAAATCGAGCTGTTTGTCTCATTGTATTTTTTAGTTCTGTGGGTTGTGATTTGTTTTGTCTCATAACATGTCCCTCTCTTTTGACTTAGGCATTGTTTGATTTTTTATCAAGTTAATCCACACAACTGATATCCGTTGTTTATTATTTCATTTCATACTGTATTGCATGTGTCTTGTTTAGTACAGACAGCATAATATTTATCTATATTTATTTTGTTGGTTGGTTTACATAAGGGCGAATAGTACAAGTACTGTAGTGGGGTATTCGCCTCTTTGCTAAACAATCAGCGATTTATTTCTGCTCTCTTGTTTATAGTCGTCAACCTCTTACCTTTCATGCTTCTGAGCTGTTCCCTCTTTTCCTCTCCACCCCCCTTCTTTAGTTTAGGGGAAAAACAGCTAAATTTTGTGCCCATTTCATTTATCTTATTTGTACAGCTTGCCAAAACTCTAGTCATGCATACCTTCACTATGTTACATATTTATTTTAATTTGGCTTTTGTTTTGCCAATCATCAGACTGTTGCAAGAAGTTGTAATTAGATTATGTGTGACATTGATTCTGTCTCTCTTTTTTTATTTTTTTATCTTTTGTTCCCTATGTCATTTCCCAAGCACTGCTTTCTTCATCCACTCCTTCTGTATCTTCGGTTTCTGGAGCAGCATAAAGAATATATCACATTATTGTCTTGTTAGTGATGGTTGGCAGGGCTCTGGTGTGGTCTGCTCCCTTTACTTCTTTCTAAATGTTACTATTGTCCTAATCTACTACTCTGTGCTGTGCTGAAGTGACCTTACAGTGTTGATAGTACCGTAAAATCTTAACCAAACTGTCTTGTCTGGTCCTCACTTCATCCCTGCCTGACCAGCCTCAGATACACATATCCTGCTGTCAGCTCTTTAGTGCAATTACATTGTGACTTGATTGTAAGGGGGAACCACACAGGGAACGCTCGAAGCAGAAAAATGCGAGCGCGATAAACTGGTGGCCAATCAACACCACAGATGGAACTCTTCGCCCATGTGTATTTGGCGTTGATTGGCCGCCAGTTTATCGTGCTCGTGTTTTTCTACTTCAAGCGTTCTCTGTGTGGTCCGCTTTATACTTGAAGCTTTACGTTATTGTCACCACATAATCTTCACGTAGCTACACTCGTTGTTTCTGTCATATGACCACATTGCTCCCAGGATATTTCATTTGCCATGTGATCACATTTGCTTTCACCTTCGTCTGTGGTGTAGTGGTTAGGCTCTTTACCTATCAGACAGAGAACAAGAGTTCGATCTCCATGATGTTGGACAGCTGTCTCTCTCCTGGAATGTAACGTCCATCTCAGAGCTGAATGACCTGACAGGGTCAAAGCAGCCTGCCTCTAGAATATTCTTGTAATGTTACAAGGGGCGTAAAAGCAAAATCAAAAGAAAGATGATAGTAAAACCTTCAGGGAAACAGACAAAGTCATAAATGTGTTTTCTCACTTGCTCCCACCAGGCTATGTCATTCACAGACACTGTATATTCTGCTCCTCCCATTCCAGCAACGCCCATCAATGTCTACACCAGCCCCTGTATGCATAAAACTTACCCACATGATGTACCTACATGACAGTGTAGAAATGCTACAGTCAATAAATAGGGCGTACTAACACCAGCTTGCAAAGTAGCTGCAAGCGGAGAGTGTTTAAGCTCTGAAAAATACTCATGTATTTCGCACACAGTGAAAGTCGAATGTAAGAAGACTGTAAAACGCATTGAGCCTGTGATTGGGATATGCAACTAAATAAATGCAATCCATTATTAACCCAGTGTCCTTGTTATGATTATCCAAGGTTTGGTAGATCCAAGGTGTTTTAACAAAGAGAAAGAAGGACGGAGATTTTCATTTCTCTTGTTACAACCTAGGCCTCCTTATATCCAAGTCTCACTATATTGCCTTTATGCGAGGATTGATTGCGGCATTTCTACACCCGGCTGTAGGTTCATCAAGTGTAGAGTTTCATGCATGCGGTCACAGCTCTGTTTCACTTTTTGTATGTTTGTTCTCACCATGGCCTCTCTCTTTCTCTCTCTCTCTTTCCTCTCTTCCCACGTACAGAGAAGTAGTGGAGGGGGTGAAGGGAGCCAAAGAGTGAGTGACGGCTTGTCTGTTTGGTCTGATTGTTCTCTGTTGTTGCTCTTATCAGGCCAGGATGGCTTATGTATGTCATGACATATCCTTAAGTATTGGATTTACTAGAGGGTTGTAACATATACATGCTTAGGGATTGAATTCATTTTGGTAGTGAAAAGGGGTTAGTATCATTTTCGTCGAAGATAAAAGTTAACCTGCTTGATTAGGTAAGGGAGTAGTCGATCTTCCTTAAAAAATCGCTCCATGTTTAGGATTTTGTAAAGTCCAAGAATCTGGTGTAAGCCCTGAGCTTCTCTCTATTAATACTAATATTTTGTTATTATTTGTATTTTGAACGGAGAAATTTCTGGCCTGATTACCTATTCTTCAGGTGGGGTATTTATTTATTTATTTATTTATTTTTTTTGGGGGGAAGAATGTTAATGTGCCTTTCCCAGGATTGTCATTACAGTGCTGATAGTGCCGTAAAGCCTGGAGAAAAAGAGTTAACGTTTTTTAACAAGATATGTCATGACATGTTGTCTCCGTGCCCTTGGTCGTGCCAAAAGGCGACCCCCCCCCCCCCCCTCCCATGTCCTCCATGCATACGAGCCTTCCCAGTACAGCATGGTGCTGTGATAGGAGTAGCTGCTCTAGACACTAGACACTCGCAGACATGCCTACCGTTCCGGAATTTCCGGATTCGTTCCGGAATTTTATCAGAAAGCGATGTGCGTTCCGGAAATACGCATTTCTCTCACAAAATCCGGATTTTTTACAGAAAATCACCCGTGAACTCATTGTTTATTCTTTACAGAACTATCACTCAAGATTTTTAAAAAAAATATACGTTGATCTAGCACTTATAGCCTACTGTATAGTAGGCTATGCGAGTAATTCTTTGCTCTTCCCTGCACTGCGCAGCGCGAAGGCGGAATGAGAGAAAGAGACAGAGAATGCGCTTGG
>JAUKPP010292464.1:0-10125 GCA_032273245.1 Phyllaplysia taylori
TGTAGACATACCACAAACTGAGAGTTTACTCCCCGGCACTGCTATGTTATGCCCCTTGGGCAGTGAAGGGGTTAATGTAAGTGCACCAGCAAATTCCGTACTTTCCCGTGGCTCTGTGACATGCAATACATTCACAAAGCTCAATAATACAATTTGAGGACTCCCTTGTTATGGGTATAAATATAATGTATAAATATAAAGGATCTTTCCATTGGACACCCATTCAAACGAAACCTTTTCTCTAACACACTGCCTTAAAAAAATGGCCCTATACAGCATACAAGATGTGCAGAGTAAGTCATTGACTAGCCTCCATCAATGCTGAATGGACGGGCAAAATAGAAGCCTCAAGACTAATTAATCTCTGAACAGAGAAATATTTTGAGAACATGCCCTCTCCTAGGCTGAATGAACCTGCCTTTGCATTCATGTTTTCTGCTATTCTAGATATGATTTTACCTGAGGGGATAGAGAGATTACAGAGAGAGAAGGAGCAAAATTTGCAGAGACAAAGTAAAGACTCAAACATTCAATTATGTGCCACATGATTATCTTCTCACATACAGCCATAATGCCCTCCTGTAGTTTACACTTTGTGTATCATAATAGATAATGATCAATCCCCGCTCGAAAGCAGCCTCTATGCGCTTTACAGTCTACTACAATATCCCAATGAACAAATGCATATTCAAGTATGCAGGCCACCCCTTTTTTCTATGTGCACTGATGCAAATGAGCTTCCCCGGAACCTAATCAAATTTTACCTTCATCAACATAAATATTGATCAGTTTTGACAATTTAATAAAATGATATCACACAAAAAATGTCTCCTTCAATGGAAGGGAGATCGAGAGAAGAACAAAAAGAGAGAAAGGAGACATAGAGAAAAAGGAAGAGAGGGGAGTAGCAGAAAGAGGAACAGGGATGGGATGGGTGTTTGAGAGCAAGAGAGAGATGCCAAAGAAGAGAAAGACAAAAAAAGAAGGTAAGAGAAAACAGAAAAGCTGCTAGGGAACAGAAAAAAGAGACAGAGAGCAGCTAAACATTAACACTCACACATTTAAGTCTGTAGGAAATATCAACAAATGGCATCCAAACAAACTGCCACCATTCACCTCACATTGCAAATAAACCCTTAAGGACAAAAAGAACACTAACTATAAATCTCTACATGAAAAAGGAACAATTGGAACTGAGATGGAAAAGGCTTTAGTAGGAATCTGCCATTAACTTTCTCCCTTGCTGTAGCCGTAGGGGTTGTTTGACTGCCATCTCCACAGATCTTCACCTGAAAGTTGGAGAAAACGCATTGATAGAAAAAGAAATACAGTCGACTCCACTTGTAGTGAAGTCGCTTGTAAAGATCTTCGGACGTAGCGATTTTTTCCGTGGTAAGGACACCGATTTAACACAAACTCAGTATAATTCAAACGGTTGTACTGAACTCACTACATCCGTCGTGATGGTTGTAGTGATGCGTATTCTTATCCCGAGCCCATATAGTTTAAAGTAAAAATAGAACGGTTCTAACGATGTTTCACCCGTGGCTAGCATCGATGAACCCGATGATGTTTTGTAACGTTATATTCTCATGCACACAAATCACAACACTGCTGTCTAGCGCTGAGCGAAGCGAACTCGGCTGGCCCTTCCTCTCTCTCACTTCGTCTCGCGCTGTGCTTGCCTGTGTCACAATATTAACTCTACAGCAAGTTTGAATACTGGAGTTATTTCCCTTGAATTTTCCATCCAACGGCTGTTGCTAATTTCGGATGTAGCAATCCTTTTTCTTGTCCCCCAACGACATCACTAGAAGCGTAGCGGACTGTAGTCATCATCATTGCAATAATAATAACTATAATAATTAACTTTAAAAAATCAATGACATAATGACATGTCATATCCTCATGCAAATAATGATCCTTACCACTCACATGCAAGTGGTTTGATATGCCAGTCTCTAGCGTTCAACAGAAGTAATGAAATGTTTAGTGTAGTTAAGATTAGCGGAGGTTTTAAGGCGCTGTTGACACTAAATGGACATATCAGTGCCAGTGAGTAGATTAGAACAATAGCAACACAAAGAAAAAAGTAAAAGGCACAGACTACACTGGAGTGCCCACAAATCACCCATTCTAGAAATGCAAATTGCACTAAACTACGGCAGTTGTATTTCATGTGAATTTCCAAATAAAGAGGGTTCGCTGAGTTTTTTAAGACCTTTTCACACAAAATGTGTTGGAGCTTAAGGGTTTCACTGGGTGTGAAAAGATAAAAAAAACCCACACTGATGTGAATACTTACACATCTCATCCAGCCCGCGGGAACATTTCCAGCCAAGCTCTTGCTCCGCCTTCTCTGGGTTGGCGTACACAGTCGCGATGTCTCCTGGACGTCGTCCGGCCAGTTTGTACGGAATCTGAGGGAGAGGTTTTGAGATGAGTATCGCTATAACATGGTAGTTAGCTAGTTATTTATAGAAGCACCAGCCAGTTTGGCTGCCTAAGCCCCATGTTCCCTATAACATGTAATTAAAGGTAATTGGCATTAAAACAAGGGGGACATAATCTGGAAGTTACTGACAAATGAAAAGAAATTGTATGCTTATAGTGTGCACATCAAGGGAGGGAAACAAACTCTTGTTACCATACTAAAGAATGATAGGAAATCTTTTCTTACAAGATATTTTGCGGTTAGTGATGCAAACTACTGTATCTTGAGATACGACGATATTGCACGAAAATAAAATGTAAAAGTCCAGCACTAGAAACACACTGAGTGAAACATCGAGGTTACGAGGTTAGTGCTGACTTGCACTATCTCCATAGTTTTCAAGGTAAAAATGTGATTTAAATTCACTACCTGAAACAGATAATGTCCCACATTTGCCTCACAAAATTTGGAATGGAACAAGACAGTACTGCGTTGACAAAGTGACAAAAATTTATGAGAACTGCCTTCTCAAGCAGCACACAACACTAGGTACAAGCATGGATCTAAATCATTGACTGATGGTCCCTCGGTGAAAACTGGGCAGACACTAAAACCTGAGACAAAAATAGAGGCCAACAACATTTCCACCAGACATATTCCAATGTGGATGATAATGCAAAGAAAAAAACCTATATATTGCTTGTCAGAGGCAGGAGTACGTCACTTCCAAAATATTCTTAAAACAGTGCCAAATTTTTCATGTTTAATTAAAATGAATAAAACAGTTTATAGCAGCTCCTATAAAACATAAGCCCTTGTCTGTGGCCACTACTGCCCAACGCCATCCATTAACAAACAACATAAGAGGCGTACTTCTTTTCCTGTAGCTTTCTCAAAAGCCTTGACCATGTCCAGCACAGAGTATCCCACGCCTGTGCCCAGGTTGTAGACCTGTGAAATGACAGACAAAAGCAATACTTATTTCAGTGGGGACGTGGGAGGGAGAGGGAACAGCAGGTAAAACAAAACAAGAAATATAACAATAATAACAATATATTATGCCCCTCGCTGTTATTTATTCATTCAATAAATCTTAGAAAACACCCTTTACATATTTGTTCCTAACTTAATGCTGCATTGCACAGAAATTTATAATACAATGGAACGGGCACGGAAATAGCGTAAAAAAACAATAAGAAAATTCCTATCCTTTGTCTTTCCTATAACACCACAGATATAACAAGACTTCGCATATTACGAGAACACTGGACTGGTACCGGAAATTTTGACATATCCAAGTTGCATTGTGACGATTTTTGATAACCATTACTGTTCTGCACAATGCTTGGTATGAAAATACAGGGCGTTTTTTTATATTGATCGATTCTACACTGAAATAACTTTAAAAAAGTAAGAGATAAAAGCAAATGGTTTTTGGCAAATCATTTATTGACCATTTAAGTTTTTTCGAGGCTACTTAATATGATTATGTTGATAGAAAAAGCATTTTTTAAAAAGTTAGCAGAACAAGGCCCTTTTAAGGTTATGGCATCAAAACAGCACACCGGTATTAAAAAAAAAAGGGCTGCTAGGAACTATCGTAAGGCATAGAAAGATGGTTAAAACTGTTTTTCTAAAAGGAATAATGCAAATCCACTTCTTGCTATCTTTGTTGTTATCACAATTCACATTACCAGCTTCAGCTGAATTCTATACCAAGTTCTGATTAAGTTTTTGATAGTGTTTTTCTTGCTCTGTTTGAATTGCCTCAGAACTGAAGGTACCCGAACTTCTTTGTAAACGCACAAGGCGCACTGGATACATGTAGATGCAAGATTAGCATAATTTCTTGACGCTAAAAATCGGGGCCTGGTCCCATAATCTGGCGTTGTACCGTGTACATGAAATCAATTGATTTTGGAACCAGAAAAAAATCTTAAATGGATGAGGATTAATCGGTAGAAATCAGAATGTTTCTATCTCTTACCGTCTTTGAGTCATTTGATTTTAGAATCGATCAATATAGAAATACCATCCTGTATATTTTACATAGAGATAGCCATGGCAAGATTTGAAACCCAAAATGTAACACATACCACGCATCCACAGCCCGTTAGCAGTTTCTTTGTTGCAGCCACATGACCTTGGGCAAGGTCAACAATGTGAATGTAGTCACGAACGCCTTAGAAATAAAGAAAAAAAGAAAGAAAGGTTGGAAAATGAATCACAAGTCATATGACAGTTGACAAATCTTGAGAATCTAAAATAGAAAAATACATGGGGTTTCCAGAAAAGGCCAACTTCCCTTTAAGTTGTCTTTATGGTGCCCCTAAGGTGTGTGTACCCGTGCTGTGCTGTAATGGTCAGGCTCTTCGCCTGTCATGCCGAGGACCCGAGTTCGATCCCTGAGTGCGGATTATCTGTTTTTTTTCTGCTGGGATTTTGTTGGCCCTGACAGGCAGGGTCAAAGTAGCCTGTCTCTTAAATGACCTTACAGTGTTGCAGGGGACGTAAAACTGGTAATCAAACCAAACCAAACTAAGGTGTATGTGAAACTGTAAAATCTCATTAATATCACAGGTTGCCATTACAGGGTAGCAAGACCTTCTTGGGTAAGGCAAAACAATTTTTGGATGCCCCATGTGTAACCTGCACACAACAAAGACCTCTTTGAAAGTTCTAAAATCGAAAAGAGTTGACTAGTAAGACTGCTGCCCAGGCAAAATTTAAAACTTGGCCGTATGAACAATAAACAAAGTCCCATGATCAATTCCCGAGTTATAGTTATTTATAGCCTGTGAGACAGGGGTCTGACAGCAGAAACAAAGATAAAGTTCTCAATAAAGACAGAGAAGGTTGAAGTGATAAAGCATTGAAATAACAGTGTTTGAAGTATTTTTTCTGCATGCTTTGTGGCTCAATGTACTTAGGACTTGTGAAGGAACAAAGGTTTCAGGAGAACTGAAAATCGACATCTGAGCTGAAAATCCATTTTGCAGGCCTGTATCTCCATTGTGACTAAAGCGAAACCTGGTGGGTTCTCCCTCCTGGTCACAGACATTATAAATCGTACCTATCACACGAAAGGGCGTATTCCAGATTTTGACGGTTTTTAGCTGTTACCACCAGTAGATAGCGCTCTCTCAGATCTATGTTCAAACGAAGCAGCGTATCCCTAGCTTTAAAAATAAGAGTACTAGCATAAAAATTGACAAGGAAAAATGATGAAGCAACCAAGGTCTAAAAATCTTTAAAATTGTTCTCCTGAAAAAGTAAGAAAACAGGAATACGCCCTATCGTGTGATCGGTGCCGAAACTTATTGTTTCTGGACGACTTTTGTTACCTGTGCCATCTTTTGTATCATAATCACTGCCATAGACTGTGAGCTGCTCACGTCTGCCGACTGCTACTTGAGCCACGTACGGCATAAGGTTGTTCGGTGGTCCTTGCGGGTTCTCCCCAATTTTGCCTGACTTGTGGGCTCCGACTGGGTTGAAGTAACGCAGCAGCACAGCATTCCACGTCTGTTGTAGAGAAAAAAGTATATCAAATACCAGTTAAATGAGTAATAGAAATCTATAGTAAAAAGAAAGCCCATAAAGCCATAACCCCCCTCCCCTCCTCACAATTTGGTTTGGTTTGGTTACCAGTTTTACGTCCCCTGCAACACTGTAAGGTCATTTAAAAGACTGGCTACTTCGATCCTGCCTGTCAGGGCCTACCCGGACTGGGAGGGAAAAAAATCCCAGCTGAAAATACCCATATCGTCCCGGGGATCGAACTCGGGTCTTCCGCATGATAGGCGAATAGCCTAACCATTACACCACAGCAACGGTCCTCCTCACAATATTGTAGAGTTCACTAAAATTTAAAAAATACCTTGGTTACCATAATCTTTAAAGTAAACAGAAGTGGCCATTTTCAGAAACACCAGTTTGCTTACATGGTATTTTGTGTTGCCAGAATTATATGTAACTGCATTTGGCCTGACGATTGTATTATTACAGTTAAGCCCCTTTACACGGAACCCCTATACTTGTACTAAAGTTCATCACATGGCTAATACTAATATAGTGGTTGTCCAGTCACCTTGCAGAATAGAGATCAGTTGTATCTGTAGACACATTTCGCTGGTGCAATTACAAAGGGGCGAATATGCTATTATATTCTTTGTAGTCTTTGCCCCTTTGTCAAACAACCAGCGATTTGTCAGTGCTCCGTTGTTATTGTATGATTGTTTTTTGAGTGCCAGGGGTGGGGGGTGCTTTTTAAAATTTTTTTTTTTAACCCGAACAACTTTGCCTGATGTGTCTTATCCTGACAGTGAAGTGCCTGATGACGCAGCACAGAAATGGCAGCCCTCAGGGAAATTAGGCCTGCTTGAGTGCTTAAGTGAAAGACATATTAAGAAGAGGCTAAAACAGCCAAGGCCGGCACCTTTATAAATAACCCACTCCTTACTACTAAATGTATAATGTAGATGACTTGACTTTTACTGAGTATTCAATACACTACAACAACCCTTGACATGATCTTTGGTTTGGTTTGGTTTGCTTACCAGTTTTACGTCCCCTGCTGTAAGGTCATTTAAGAGACTGGCTATTTTGACCCTGCCTGTCAGGGCCAACCCGGATTGAGAGGGGAAAAATCCCAGCAGAAAGAAACCCACAGATTGCCCGCGACCGGGGATCGATCTAGGGTCTTCCCGCATGATAGGCGAAGAGCCTAACCATTACACCACAGCGCCGGCACACAGATCTTTGAGAGTTGGAAAAAAGATAATCCTGAATAATTCACAAGCACAAAACTAACTTTGTCTGAGTTGCAAAGATCACTGAGGATCTCCTCGATGAAGAACTTGGTCTTGCCGTAAGCGTTGGTGCATCCGCCCGTCGGGTGTTTCTCGTCCACGGGCAGGTACTGCGGCGTGCCGTACACGGTGGCAGAGCTGGAGAAGACCATGTTCTTGACGTCATACTCCTTCATCACCTGGTGGAGAATTGGGACATAGCGGTTGCGGGGGTTGTTTGTTTGTCTTTGTTTTGCTGTTGATTTTATTGTTTATTTATATTTTTGAGGTTTTCTTTTTTTTTCTTATTGATTATATTGTCAGGGTTTTCTTTTTCTTTTTATTGATTATAGTGATTACATTGTTAAAGTTTTCTTTTTCTTCTTACTGACTATATTGATTATACTGTTGACGTTTCCTTTCTCTTCTTATTGATTATATCAATTATATCATTGATGTTTTCTTTTTCTTCTTATTGATTATATTGTTGAGGTTTTCTTTTTCTTCTTATTGATTACAGTGTTGAGGTTTTCTTTTTATTGATTATATTAATTATATCATTGATGTTTTCTTTTTCTTTTTATTGATTATATTGTTGAGGTTTACACCACTACCAACACTGTAATGTCATTTCAATGCCAGGACATAAGATTTAGACAATAGTAACATTAAAAAAAAGAAAGAAGAAGCAGACAACACCAGAGCGCCCTCCAACAACCCACATCTCTTTGATGTTTTGCGGCTTAAACTACAAATTTTCTCGGCATATTGCTACTCCATAAAATCAGATGTTTGTCAAACCCAGGGGAACAGAGTTATCTGTGATTTTCCAAATGCAGTTGTTACTATAAAAGCTTTTGTGTCCAAACTGCTGTGTAAAAACACATCCAGGAATATTGTATTAAAAAAAGGGCAATTTTGAAAGCCACGAAATGATAACAACCTTTTTCTGTCTAATTTCTCTTCGAAAATGGTGACTCTTGACTTGATTTGATTCACAAACATCTCCACTCCTGCTTAAGATTATTCAAAGATTTCATTTTACTGATATTAAGAAAAATGCAGCAAGCTTAACAAAATACCGATAGCTCTACATGCTCAAAATCTGAACAGCACCTGATATGATTACATCGTGACACTTGAGTATCGTAGACCAACCTGTAGCAAGTTCACTGTGCCGCCGACATTGTTGTGGTAATAGAGCAGAGGCAGCTCCACAGACTCCCCGACCGCCTTCAGGCCGGCAAAGTGCATCACAACTGATATCTTGTACTGGAAGAGAAGAAAAACACCCTCATATTGAGTAACGACTGGTTGAGATGTGATTTGGTTTGGTTTGGTTCTACAGGACTATCAACACTATAAGGTAATTTCAGAGCCAGTTTTTGTTGCCTCCCCCTCCCCACCAAAATAAAATAAAATAGGAATGGACACAAATTGAACATAGCTTTACAGTAAATTAGCAGTGTACATCAATAAACCATACATATAGCTTCATGGACTGAACATTTTTTTAAATAAAAAAAAGGTACCTCTTTCTGCATCGTTAACTCCTTTCAATTTAGCCCGCCAAGCTATGAGATGTTTGCAATGCTTTCACATACCATTTACTTTGCGCTCCATTATCTAATGAAGAAGGGGGAAAAAACAACGACAGGAGGGAACAGGTCGGGTGAGAATCTTATTTGTTTGCTTTATTTCTCAAGTGTATGATAAAAATAAATGGTCTACTTGAAAAAATGATATCGTAACTATTAAGTTTGGAATATCCACAATAAATAGGACAGGCGGAGGGGAAAAATATGTTTGAAATAACGTGTTTGATATGTGTCATCAATGTTTGCTGCGTAACAACAGTTGTTTGATTTGCATAATGTCCTCAATGTCAATCCACATTTGCGCATATAAATTCTTATGCCTGGGGCAAAAACTATTTGCCTTAATGATCAACTGGTGAAAGCAGCCATTCACAAAACCTTTTGTTGCCCACAGAGCATGCGAGGTCTACATATGAGTTTTTAATGCTGACAAAGATTTACTGACATGGACAGGATATAAAAAGACAGAATATTCATTGCCCAAATGAAGTTGACAGTGACTGTGTAGTTCTTCGATATGGGGATAAACAAAGTCGTTTTTAATACATCTGTGCGCTGGTGTAGTGAGCAGGCCAGTGATGCGTCGCGCCGCGCCCACTTGAGAGAAAATAAGTCTAGAATTGGAAGTTAGATGGTTCTCAGAGCAAAAATAGACAAGAACCCACATAGAAAAGACGGTAAGAGATAGAAACATTCTGTTTTCTACCCATCAATCCTCACTGAATTATTATTTTTTCCGGTATTAAAATCAACCGATTTCATGACTACACTGTGCGACAGAATTCTGAAATAACCACATCTATTTATATAGGTTTTTCTAAAGAACAAACAACCCATAATAATAATGATAATAATAATAATACATAGCATTTATATTGCGCATTTCCACTTTCTAAAAAATGCTCAATGTGCATTACATAATGATCACCCAACAACCCCGCCCCATCACCCACTAGCCCTGTCCCTGCTGGCACTCACCGTCTCAAAGACTTTCTTGATGGCCTCCTTGTCCAGCAAGTCCACTTGAAGGGCGGGAACTTTCTTACCCGAGATCTCCTCCACACGGGTCATGCTCTCTGGATGCGGGAGAAAGAACAATCAAACGTTATTGGGTTTTTCTCAACACAAGAAACATAACAAAAATGAAAGTAACTCATCATTTTGTAACACGTAATCTCTGGATACACGAAACAATAATCATACAGAACTGTCTTTTCTATAACTTTGAACACAGAAAAACAACAACAATTACTTATCATTTTGTTTATCTAAAAATATGAACAATAACAGTAATACCCCCCCC
>JAUKPP010292486.1:0-10124 GCA_032273245.1 Phyllaplysia taylori
CTCTTAACAGCTTTTACAATCTCTTGTCTCTGTGGTGGGTCAGAGCTGATATCCAGATCCAAGGTTGCTTCCTGTATATCTGGGGTGTCCTCAGGTGGAGGTTGGTTTAGGACTTCTCTGAAATGCTCTGTCCAGCGTGCTTCCTGTTCTTTGCTTATTTAGCTATGACTATTTCCTGTTAATTCTGGGACAGCCACTTAGTTTTTACGAGTAGGCCTACTTAGCCAAAAATAGAAAACTTTTGAGAAAGTTTGCATATGTTCATGGCATGCCATCAATAGCATACCACTTGTCATTAAACATAAATGCAAAGTTTCTTCTTCAGCTCAGTATAGATCAAAATCCGTTCTTCAACTGATACACAAGAACCACTGACTTTAAATTCATTTCGAAAACTAAAAAATGGAGATGTAATAAAGCAGCTCTGAGACAAAAAAAAACGTCAATAAGTAAAATAGAAGAGCAATGTCTCTTGACAGTCTGGTCTCCATGAAGATGTTGTAGCCCTAGCACAAGTGGCCGCCAGCAGATGACGTATATAAAGCTCCTCCTTGTAAATGCACTGGAATCTGCTCTCTACACCTCGTCCTGCTGAAAGAACATTGTCGTCCTATCTGCGCCTTGAGCTCCTTTGGACATTGGACAGTTAACTTTTTCAGCGGCAGCTCATCCTTCATGTTGTCTGAGGGGAAGAAAGAAGGAAATCCAATGATATAGAGATGCCAAGGAGATATTCATGATAACTCTTCTTTCAATACTACAGGGTGAGCAAAAAAAAAAAGGGAAAAAAAGAAAACCAACCCAAAATACAAAACAAACAACAAGTTCCTGGTTTTCCACCCTACTTTGCTTAATAATAATAATAATAATAATAATAGTCAATGGATTTTTAAGAAACTCAGCATAGGGGAAGGTGGGATAAGTTGAGCACTCCAGGTTTGCATTCACACATCAAAATATATTGATATAATCTGACCAGTGCACATTTGTTTTGATTGCTGCAACTTCCTGATGTTACTTTGATGACTGGGATCGCAAGACCAATTTTCAAATCAAAGAGTTTAATTTAGAATTTGCGCATCAAAGTGAAATCCCCTCTCATCTACACTTTGGTCAATTTCTCCTACCATTTTCATGCAGCAGTAGAGTTATTATGTCTTGTGGCAATGTTTGCCCATGCTGATTTAAAAGCAATATGTTTTTCATAACATCTTTGCACCTCTTTAGAATGCCCGGTCATTCACACTCGAAGGGTGGTGGGGCTAGATGATCAACAGAACATAGGGCAAGTTGAGCAAGTGATGAACTTAATCCGTAACTTTAATTCATTCTTACATTTTCGCGTCTTTCAAAATTATAGTAAAGGCCCCGGAATTTTAAATAGAACCTAGATCAAGAATACAATCATGGCCTAGTTTTAATCATTATGGGTTTGACTTGAGATGTAATTATAGTTTTATTCACAGCATGGGCCATCTTTAATACTTTATGGAATGTTTACAAATAGAAATTCAATAAAATTGCAGAAAAGCACGCTCGCTTTTACGATCTTCGCTTTATCTGTAGTTTTCTTAAAAAAATAACAATAAAAAAAGATATAAAAAAAAGATAAGGCCATGAAGCTTGGCATGATGTCATTCAGCCTCATTGGTGGTGGTTGGGGGGGGGGGGGGGGTAGGGGGTGTTAAAAGTGATTTCCAGCACACTGTAACATGAATAGGAAGACGCTCAGGGCTTTTTTTTTTACAGAAAGAAAAGTATGGAAGCTGCTGCAAACGTAGTGAGCGGGTACAAAGATGTTGCTCACGTTAAGCGATTTTTCACAGGTTAAGCGGAATGAGATGTGGCAAAGAAGACTGAAAACTCACATGGCCGGGATCCCCTTCAAGATTTGAGCGCCCTGCCTTGGACATGCTACACCATGGATTTCTACTGGCAAAAACAACAACAACAACAACACTGACAGACCTGCTTTTCACTCATTAGGCTCATCTATATATGATATAATATACATATGAGCCTGGCCTGCAACTGACAAAACATGTCAGTGGACGCACAGCCCAACAGTTTTACCTTACTGTACAGATGCAAGTTCCAGGTACATTTTAGTTGGATTTTCCCTTGCAGGCAAAAATGTTATAAAGCCTCCATCCTCTGCCTTTAACCACAAAAAAGACTTTACAGTCATGGTAACCAGATTTTTCGACTACCATTCTATGATGCTGTCGATTTGTAAATAGGCTGCTGAGGACCGTTTGAAAATTAAAAATCGAGAATTTTTTTTCAGTTATAGCCCTTTTCACAAAAATTTTGGGTCAACCCTCCTATATTTCCTACACTATGAATTTTTCAACTGCAGTGAGTCCGACTGTTAAACAAAATCGTTGTCCATGACATAATGATGTAATTTAATGCTGTCAATGCTTTACATAGGCCTACCATTTTAAACAATGGTTAAAATAATTAAAGAAAATATAGGCCTACATTTGATATTTACACTGTTGTTCTTTCCCACAGGTTTATAATAATAATATTATGCAGTATGCAGTGATCAACTTACCCCAGAGCGCTGATCAACTTACCCCGATTTGCGGTAGATATTGTTTGGCTCAAATATGAAAAACGTTTCACATAGTACTTTTCTGTGTATGAATAAAAAGCGAAGAAGAGGTGTAGGTAGCAAATAAAAGTGAAAAATTCAGGATTCTTTCACTAATAATGGTCTGGGCGACCTTTCGATAAAAACCTTAACTTACCCCACCAGGTAAGGCCTGACGGAAAAGCCCTGCCTCATGTGCGATATTTTCTTTTCTAATTGAAATGGCGTAATCAAATGTGGACACAATGTAGCCTACCTCAGTGTGCAAGCTTACATATGTCCAAGCAACACACAGCTATTACGTCATATTCGTGAGCAATTGATAAAAACTACACACACACAGTCAAACCTGCCCTAGACAACCACGCATTGTCCAGAGAAAAGTGATCGTCTTGGACAGGTGGTCGTCTTGGACAGGTGGTCGTCTTGAACAGGTCAGATGAATATGAAGCAACAAAAACAACCCTTTCCCCATCCCTCTCCCCCTTAGATTATGAATTTGAAGTGGAAAAAAAAGTTTCATTTCCAAGTGGGATATTTCAAAATGTTTTTTTCCCTTTCGAAGAAGGAAGATTTGGGCTTTGCCTTAATTTTTGTTGCTTAAAATGTATCAGACGAGGAGGGAGATACAGAGTGCCAGAGGAAAACAAAGAAATGTGACGTCACCACTCAACAAACAACTATCACCTCCTCCGGTCACAGGTTTGTTGTAACAAGGTAAAGAGTGGAACCACTGGCTTTTGCCTTCACTTCGTGTTGGTCATGAATTACACTGTTTTGCGTATTATGGGAGGAGCTAATGACGACAGGAGAATGGATTAAGATAGTAGCTTACCACACTCATCCACAAAACAAAAGACTTATTTTAAAGCAATGTGGGGTGACTGTGTTCCTCAGTGCAAGGTCATTTAAGAGACAGGCTACTTCGACCCTGCCTAGGTAAAAAAATCCCAGTAGAAAAAGATCCAGATCGTCCGTGCTCGGGATTAAACCAGGGTCTTCGGCATGACAGGCGAGGGAGCCTAAACATTACACCACAGCGCTTGTCACCAGCTGGCATCTGAAGGCTCGAGTGGAATGCCCAAGAAGATGTTTGTGTGGATGAGCATAGTAAGAAGGTGGACTAAAAGATGGAATGGTGTCGAACAACTGAAACAAGTCCGCAAGATCACCCTCGCTGCGGTCGACCTATTACTGTGACATGCTCTGCATGAGATAAGAGTGAACCAACTTATTCGTGAAAATCGTCTCATTGAACAGCCAGACATTGGGGATTTCTTTTGGCTTGGTTACCAGCTTTACATCCCTTGCAACACTGTTGTGTGATTAAAGACTTCTTGTAACCTGCCTGTAAGGGCCAGCCCGGGCTGAGAGGGAAAAATTCATCAGAAAAGAAACGCAGACCAACTGCACACGGGATTCAACTCGGGTCTTCCAAATGACAAACGAAGAGACTAACCTTTACACCACAGCACAGGTGATTTCTTTGGAATGGGTGCAGCACATAATAAATGACGCTTTAGGCTCAAAATTGTGTGCACTTTAGGGTTGCCATCATGTTAGCACCTGAAATGAGAGCAAGCAGAAAGAGGATCTGTGAAGAATTTTTTACTTCTTACAAAATTGAATGTGGTGGATTTTTTCGCCCTATTGTCTCTAGGGACGAATCATTGTGACCCAGAAACCAAGAAACAAACAATGGAATTCATTACACCAAGGACAAGGTGGTTGAGGCTGATGAGTGTACGGGGTGGAGAGGAAAACTAGCGGAAATACAGGGTATTTTTTTTTTATATTGATCGATTCTAAACTCGAATAACTCTAAAACGGTAAGAAATAAAAGTAAACATTTTTTTTGCACATCATTTCCTGGCCATTTAAGTTTTGTTTGGGCTATCTAATAAGATTTTCTTAATAAGAGAAGGCATTTTAAAAAGGAGTTAGCGGAACAAGGCCCTGTTTAGGCTATTGCGTCAAAACAGAGCAATGGTATACCAAAGAGAAGGATTGCTAATGCTAGGAACCACTGCAGGGTAATAAAGATGGTTCACCTTGTTTTCCCCAAAAGGTTTAATGTCTACGAGGCTCTGGTTTTATGTCTTATGAAAAAGAAATCTATGTTCTATTGTTTGAAGCGAGAAAGGGATGGATGTTTCTGGGAACATCAAATTAATGAAGTCGTCTGTTTCCATTGATCGGGCACAATGCAATTCGCAAATCCACCTCTTGTTATCTTTGTTATTATAGCAATTCACATTACCAGCTTCTACCAAATCTTACACCAAATTCCGATGAAGCATTTGATTTTTCTTTTCCTGCTGTGCTCAGTTGGAATTTTCTCAGAACTGCTCTGGCCCTATCTTCTTTGTAAACACACAAGACGCACTTGGAAATGCAAGATTAGCGTCATTTCTGCGCTCTAATAATCGGGGTCTGTTCGCACAAATGGCGCTATTGCATAGTGTGTTCTTGAAATCGGTTGATTTTGGTATCAGAAAAAACTTAAACGGATGAGGATTAATCGGTAGAAAACAGAATGTTTCACTCCCTTGTCGATTTCGAGTTACTTCAGGTTAGAATCGATCAATATAAAAAAACAACACCCTGTACATGACGGTTTTTTTCAGAATCTTGTTCACTGCTGAGCATCTGTGTTGTCAGAGATGGTGACAAAGTGGAAAAACAAAGTAAACTTAATGTAGCAGAGAGCCTCAGCTTTTGTTTGGTATGATTAGCTAGGAAATAATGACCGAAGACTCAAGACTTTTCAGTCACGCCTCGTACGTGTGTCCAAGCGGGAGAATTTTTTGAAATTTTGTAGAATTTGATGATCAGGGGCAAACTGCATGCAAAATTGCACCCCCCCCCCCCCCCCCTTATTTATTTTTTTTAGAACGCAAATAAATTGGTAAGCACTGGGTGCGTCTTTTAGTGAGAAAAGCTAGCTATCAAATCGGTTATGCTGGTGAAAAAATACAATTATAGGTATACTTACTAGGCTGCTCTAACTCTTTCCCATCAAAATAGGATCAAGACTATGATTTCCTGCACTTTGTAAGTTTTGTTGAGTATGTCTTGCCTTAGGGCTTGGACTGAAAAAGACTAGGCAAATGCTGTCATAACTTTACCTGGAATAAAACCATTAAACTAAAACAGTGATATTGATATTTCATAAAAAGAATGGAATCCAGAAAAAGGGGTTAGCTTTCTCTATTTCATGTGTCAGTTAAGAAATCAAATGTTTTGGCTGCATAAAAATGTTAATCTCCAAACTTGCTCATAGAAACACAATATTCCATAGACGGCAACATGATAGTAACTGATTCCGAAAAATGATCAATTTGAAGAAAGTTCCAAGGATTTTAACATACAGTTTCCTTCAGCTGTTTTGATTATGTATTGAAAACTTGCTTTTGACCAACACCTTTTCACCATGTTTGGATGATTTATCCTAAGAAAACTGCATTCACCAAGGAGCCTGTACTGCAAACAAAAGATCCGACTTGAGCGGAACATCACAAGGATTTGTAAAATGAACGTTCCTTCGGTTTCTGAACATCAAACAGCCTCAATTTTCCAGGAACTTTTTCCTTCTAACACATTTACATTGCAATATGTGAAGTTTCTTATGAATCCGTGCCCTATTAAACAAAATGTGGCGAGAATGCAGGAACCAAGTTTTTTTTTTATTCTTCTTTGTTTTGGGCTCACCCTATATACTCGTAATGCTTTTCATCTTAAATTTGTTGGTTTGTAGGGAACAGGGTGGAGACTTGAGACGGGGGAGACTTGGAACACGTTTGAATTCTCATCTTTAAAGGCACTACAGCAAATGCACACTTAAAAGGAAACATGCTTTTACAAACACTTTAAAACCTAGTTCTCTAGTTAGTACGCGCCATTTTGAAAAGGATTTTCATTTTTCATACTGATTTCAAGATTTCAGCAAATTGGATGGATCTTACCGTTGCTGTTGTCATTGCGCACAGAGCTAGGTCAAGCATGTTATCATGCCATTCTTCTTGCTGATTATTACAAAATTACTTCAAGCAAGTATTTACTGCAGCCTATTGTGCAAGTGATATAGGCCTACTTTGCCCAATATACCAACGGGGGTGGGAGGGGGAATTTTTTTTTATTACCCGTTTTACGTCCTCTGCATCACTGTAAGGTCATTTGTGAGACGGGCTACTTGAACTCTGCCTGTGAGGGCCAACCCGGGCTGAGAGGGAAAATCCCAGCAGTAAAAACCGCAGATCGTCTGCTACTGGGATCGAATTCGGGTCATCCGCATGACAGGCAAAGAGCCTTACCATTACACCACAGCGCCGGTGGAGAGACTTGGAGCAGATTAAGAAGAACAGTGAAGTAGGCTACTAAGCCGAGTACTAAGCGAGTACACCATTCGTACACTGCATACAAAACCTCAGGGTTCTCGTGGTCTAGAGGTTAAGGTGTTTTCCTTTCATGCCAGTGGTCACGGATTTGAACTCGGGCAGTGCCTGCATGTTATCCCCAAATTATTTTTTCTTCTTCTTTTTCTATATGCATTGTCTACTCTATAATCTATCTGTCTGACTCTTCCTTTCACTGTCTTCCTGGGGGCTCTCGTGGTCTAGAGTTTAATTTATTATGGTGTTGGCCTCTCATGCCAGTGCTCCTGGGCAGTGCAGGTACTTTTCTCCCCAAATATATTTCTTCGCCTCCTCTACCCTGTCTTCTCTTTCAACTTTACTCTCTGATTCTTTCTCTGACTTGCTCTCCTCATTCTTTTCCGAGTCGCCTCTTGTCTGCTTAATCTGTTCCATTTCTCTCTCTCTCAACCACACCTCTGATCTTAGGGTTGGTAATATCCAACATATAATCTTCTCAGATAAGGACGAAAAGTCGTGCAGGTCCCGTGAACACGATGCGCACGTCAAAGATTCCTTGGTGTGTGAAAATAAAATAGAGTAGGCCTATTAGCCGCTACTCGGGCAAAATTCAAAATTAATTCCTACCCAAAATGACCTTATCGAGTCAAGGGAACCGTAAAACCCTAACAAACCAACCAAACAAACTCTCTTCCTAGTCCCCACCTACTCCTTGTTACTCTTATAGCCTGCATTGCTTCTCCTGTCTTCATCCTTGTATACTCCTTCCCTTTCAACCACAACCCTTATCGTAGGGTAGGTACGATCAAACACCTAGTCTTCTTGGATAAACGCGGAAAGCCTTGGAGGCCGCGTGTGCACGTTGGGCATGTTAAAGATACCTTGGTCGTTGAAAATCGAGAAGAGTAGGCGTCATAGGCCGCTGCCGAATCAAAATTCAAAATAAATTCCTTCCCAAAATACTTTGGTATGGTTCTCGGCCCAAAATGACCTTACAGAGGTGATGGAGCCGTGAAACCCTAACCAAACAACCAAACTTCGAAACCTGTTAATAATAGAATAATCACAGGAATAAACTTGAGAACACTGTCGAGGGAATTTGGACTCAGTCTATACCAGCACGCAAATGGAGATCATAATACCAAGAAAACAACATACAGTTCACAATAGCAACTCAAAATCCACTATGCTCACTTTTAAAATTCTGACATCACTCCAAAGAATTTGGGCTTGTGTATATTAGAAGTTATGCTGTTCATGGGTTTGGCTTTGTTTACTCTTCAACATAGTTTTAAAAGCAAATAGGCCTACTGTTTTCTGCAACTCCTCTTAAATTACAGATGCCTTTGACCCACACCTCTCCCGTGTGTCCCAAATCCCCCCATAGCATGTTTCAAGTCTCCACCTTTCGTTACAGTTTACATAAAACTCTCTTTATATAGGTAGGATACATCGCTTTTTCCGGTGATAATTTGGAAATAATCTCCGAGGTGGCTTCGTAAGTAGTGGGACTAACATCCATTATGAAATGAGATTTCGGTCAATTCATTAACGAGCCGGGACGGTCGAAATGGTATTAGTGACTTAGTGCCCCGAGCCACCATCCACCCCCTACAATGTTGAAGTTTCGCATAGTTTGTTGGTTTTGATTTTATGCTCCCTAGTTACAATGTAAGATAATTCAAGGTGTGTTTTTTTCGATCCTGCCTTTCATGGCCAACCTAGGATTGAATTCCCACCGTCTTCATGATAGGCGAATAGCCGAGCCATTACATCATAGACGTTAGTCTTTGGATACTGTCAATGACTTCAACTGGTCTGCCTACACCTCGCCGTTACTCCACTGCGTGAACTATTTCATGCAAGTAGCTATACGAGGGCAACATAAGAGCGATGTGACATACATGTGGTTAGTCTTTAAGTCAATGGCTGGAACAAAAAATGTCATTGCGTTGAAAAATGTTCTATCAATATTGGCTGTAAACCTTTAAATGGGTGCATTGCACTTCACAGTCATCCAATCCGGGGATGTCTTAGAACTGCATTGCACTTCTGCAGTATTAAGGGGCCAGTTTAAAGGCTCTCCTGGCGAAGTGCTGCAGCAGCACGCAAATGGTAACCCTCCCTCAGGGAAACTTGAGCCTGATTGGGTGCTTAAGTGAAAACCAAAACAAGAATAGGCTAAAGCAGCTGAGGCTGGCGCCTCTATAAATAACCCATTACTTACTACTACCAGCCCCAGGGTGCAGAGCCAGACTACCATGGCTATGAATGAGCGAACAGCTTCAGACGTCTCTGTTAGATAGCAACAACAAAAACAACAACAGTTACTCCAATGTGCTAATACCTAGTCCCGCTGAATAAATATGGTCCTCTTTCTCCACTTTCTATGTCTTGAACTCCTTCGGACATTGGTCAGTGCTGTTCATCTCTCAAGGGCAGCCCGTCTTCCGTGTTGTCTGAGGGGAAGAAAGAAGATAACCCAGCAGCAACAGAAATGCCAAAGAGATCATCACCTACCTCTAAACTTTTCTCTATCCCAACATAATAATCATTCTTAGACATGTAAGTTTAACTTTCCTATTTTATATTTTATTGCCATCTTCCTGAACTATGCAACCAATGCAACTTTAGGTGTCACACAGTTTCAGTCTCATTTCTCTGTTCATTCTATGTGCCTACCGTTCATACATGTCTACGGGGTGTTTTGCTAATGTTCAGCGCTGTACTTCACACACAATGTCAGAGAGGGGGCTCTCGTGGTCTAGAGGCTAGAGGTGTCTACCTCTCATGCCAATGGTCGTGGGTTCGAACCCATAACAGTGCCGGCATGTTATCCCCAATAAATTTCTTTTGCTTCTTTTTCCTCCTCTTCTTCTCTTCCATGCGTTGTCTACTCTTTCAACTGATTTTCTGACTCTTCCTCTCACTCTCTCATTTGTCTCCTCCAACTCCCTGCTACTTTTGTTGCCTGCCTTGCTTCTTATCTCTTCTTCCTTGTCTACTAATCCTCTTTCAACCACATCCCTGATCTTAGGGTAGGTTAAATCAAAACACCTAGTCTTCTCGGATAAGGACGAAAAACCTCGGAGGCCCCGTGTGTACGTTGAGCACGTTAAAGATCCCTTGGTGGTTGAAAGTCGAAAAGAGTA
>JAUKPP010292508.1:0-10122 GCA_032273245.1 Phyllaplysia taylori
GTGTTTGGCTTTGCTTTCTGAAAAGTTTTCTTTTCTTTTTGGTCATCTGTGGGTCTGTCATTAGGTTCAAGGGAGACATTAGTGTCGCCTCTCACACTGTGGGTATCAATCTTCACTAGAGTAATGGTCCGTAGGTTGTGGGTTTAGTAGGCTAGGAATGAATCCGGTGCAATCAGTTCCGTCATAAATAGCGATCGTTGAGGTCGTACGACAAACACTTCGGCCAATACATTAGGGCAGGCATAACATAATTTGATGCTTCTTTTCGCTCTTCGCTGATTATGTTCTCTCTCTCTCTCTTTTCTTTCTTCTCTCTCTCTTTTCTCTCTTTCTCTCTCTCTCTCTGAGTCTATCCCCCTCCTGATTCTCTTCTCCATCCTCCCCTTCCTCCTTCCCCTCCATCTACTATTCCCCCTCCTCTCTCTCCCCCCCCCCCCTTTACTTCATGTACTTCGGAACTTCTTGCATAGGGGCATTCAAATCGCTTGTGCTATTACATAAGGGCTAATAGTCCTTTATGTTCTCCATGATATTCGCCCCTTTGAGAAATAGCGAGCTAATTATTGAATTAAATATTTCTTTTTTGTGAAGCTAGTCTTTTTCCGTTGTAATGATATCCTATCTTCTGAAGAACGACTTGTCTACTCCTTCCACACAAAAAGCACATGTATCACAAACCACCAACCTTGAGAAATCGACCTCGCAACGAAGGGATTCCCATCGACAAAAAAAAATTAAATAGAATGTCAATATCACTTACTTATATGAACAAAGTACATTAGAAAAAAAGCGCCAGCGCTGTGGTGTAATGGTTAGGCTCTTCGACTTTCATGCGGAAGACCCCGGTTTGATCCCGGGCGCGGACGATCTGGGTTTTTTTTCTGCTGGGATTTTGTGCCTCTCAGCCCGGGTTGTCCCTGACAGGCAGGGTCGAAGTATCCCGTATCTTACATGAGCTTACAGTGTTGCAGGGGATGTAAAACTGGTAACCAAACCAAAGAAAAAGAGTTACGCGTCTTGACTTCAGCAAGCAGAGCGGCAAGTTAACCGTTTCCTTTCGATTAATCGATTAATTTCTCTTCTAAAATGATAAAAATAGTATCACCTATACTAAAATGTATTCGGGGTCTTTTTCTCGCTCTATAGGTCTACCTGAATGTCCCCCTTTTTTTAGTTGGCTTTTTAGGACCTGCGGTTCTTTCTATCTCTCTATTCTCGCTTTCTCTCTCTCTCTCTCTCTCTCTCTCTCTCTCTCTCTCTCTCTCTCTCTTTCTCTCTCCCTGTAACTGAAATCCACATACCCTCTATTTCTTAAATCACCAACTCCGCTTTGAGCAAGATATAAAATTATGCATGTCTGCCGTATTATCGCTTTGCTTACCATCTCCCGTGGTGAAGATTTCCTCTACCCGTCTCCTTCGTCCTATACAACCATTCTTCTTATGGATCAATAATCTTTCTCATTTCTCATCCTACAAACCCTCTTGGAGTACCCGGTGTACGGCGGTTCACATTGGGTGCGCTCTGACACGCCGTCAGAACTCCTTCTCTCTCTTTCTCTCTCTTTCATTCTTCCTCCTCTCTCTCTCTCTCTAGCTCTCTATCTATCTATCTATCTATCTCTTAAGCTCCCTTTCTGGCTTTACCTCTGTCTTAAATTTTCCCTCTTTCCATTCCCCCTCTTCCCCTTCTCTCTCTCTTTCATTTTTTCTCTTTACCCCTCTCTATCCCTGTATTTAGCTCTTTTTCTGCCTTTACCACCGTCTTAAATTTTCCCTCATTCGATTATCCCCTCTCCCTTTCTCTCTCTCTCTTTTATTCTTTCTCTCAACATCTCTCTCTCTCTCTCTCTCTCTTTAGCTCTCTTTCTGCCTTTACATCTGTCTTAAATTTCCCCTTTCTATTTCCTCCTCTCCCCCACTCTCTCTCTTTCATTCTTTCTCTCTGCCTCTCTCTCTCTCTCTCTCTCCCTCTTAACTCTTTCTGCCTTTAGTCTGTCTTAAGTTTTCCTTCTTTCTCTCTCCCCCTCTCCCCTTCTCTTTCTCTCTCTCCCTCTCTCTCCCTAGCTCTCTTTCCCTCTCTGGCGATGTAATAAATTCTCCCTCTTTCTATCGCCCGCTCTCCTTTTTTCTCTCTTGATCACTATCTCTCCTTTATCTCTCTCTCACTCCAGCTATCGTAAATCCACTCTCTTCCTCTCTTCCCTTCCCCTTCTCCTTCTCTCTCTCTCACAATCACTTCTTTGTCTCTCTTTCTCTCCCTCTTTTAAATTCTCTGTCTTAACCTCTCCGTCTTTCTTAAAATCTTTCTCTTTCTTTGAACCTCTCCTCTCTCATCCCTTCATTCTTACCCCGCGCTCATTCTCTCTCTTTCTCTCTCTCTCTCTCTCTCTCCCTTATTCTTCCCTCTCCCCCTCTACCTATCTCTTTCTTTGTCTCTCTTACTCTCTTCCCCTCTCTCTTAAGTCCTCTTTACGTTCTAACTATCCCTCTCGCCTCTCTCCACCCCTACCTTCCGTGCTATCGGAGATAGACGTAAAATTCGGAGGTCCCGCCTCATAAATGACCTTACAGTGTTTCATCGAGCCTTAAACCAAAACCAACCCCCTACCAACCCACCCCCACCACCCACTGCACGGATTTATATCCTTAATTCCATGCTTTTTTCTGTGCCAATAGTATAGTCCCCCCCTCCCCCGTCCCTTCCCACCTCAAATGTGCAGATCCGTGGTTTCAAATCACACATTACATGTTGAAATACCACACTGAACCTCAAAATAGACAAACTGACTTCGCACACGTCACGAGCAAGCTCAAATGTACACATTACAAGCTCAGATGTACACATAGCAAACTCTATTATAACAAATGGAAAGATCAATATAGTTTTTCCCCCTCAAATGCGTAAAGCCGTCCTTTCAAATAACACATAGCAAACTGAAATACCCCGTAGGAAGCTAAATGCCACATTGCAACGTGAAATATTCAACAGGAATTTTCCCATTGTGACGTTATTGCAAAGGTAAATATAGTTCAAATAGCATAGCCAAATATAAACTTATTTCACGTTCAAATACCACGTAGCAAGTTCAAATATCCTCTATAGATTTAGACGTAATTTCGAAACGTGTCATCTACATCCAGAGATTACATAATAAGCTATTTTTAGATTAGTATCAAAGCCTCTAAACGCGAGCCTGGCAGCGTCATGGCGCAACCGTGTCAACAGTGCTCTTGGTGCAATCGAGGCGCGGGCCAAGAAAAGCAATGTCAATGGGAGACCGCGCTTCGATTTGGCCACCCTTGTAATGCACTGCTGTCACGGAGCGTTGCACATCTCAGCTATTTAGTATTTCCGCTCCCACCACAGATTCATAGTGTTACAAACCACGACTTGGGGGGGGCAGTTTCACTTCTTCCTCTCTTCCATGATCAATTCACAAGGCAGTATTAGCTAGCAGCATGCCGAGTGTTTATTCCAAAATCAAACTTCAAGACAAGCAACGTTTGTTTGACTCCTACTTGCGGGGCGATGACTACCTCCAAACGGCCAAGGCACTAGGAATCAAGAGGTCTACTGCCTACCACATCATCCGGAGAGCGAACAACAATGATGGTGTGGTCGCTTTTCCTCGGGGTGGTCAGAGGCATTCCAAAGTGACAGATGAAATGAGAGCGGAACTCGTAGACATCATCAACTGTCACCCTGATTTCACTCTCTCCAGAATTGGCGATGAGTTGAGGGCACGTCTGCCGAATAACAGAAGGATTTCGCGAACAACAATTTCTGAAGTGCTGGAAGGACAACTCATCACAATGAAAACTATGGAAGACATTCCCACGGAACGAAATTCGGAGCGTACAAAAGACGCAAGACATGAATATGCAACATGGATGCGTGAGAATATGCAGCGGTTTGAACTCATTTACATCGCTGAGACAGGCGTCAACCTGTGGACTAAAAGAACTCGTGGAAGAGCCAGAAGTGGGGAAAGGGCCATACGTATTGTACAAGGTAAGGGGCTGTTTAGATATAATCTTACACCGTTTTGGGACCACCCCCCCTACCCCCCCCCCCCCATTACTTTCACTTTTCTTACATTTGCCCCCTTCCAAATCCCGAAATATTACGTTGTTCGCTTATAATAATAATAACAATAACAATGTGACATTTATATAGAGCAAATCCGTGTTACAATCATTGTTCTTTGCGCTTTGCATAAGATTCATGAAAAATATGCATAAACACAGATGCAGATAATGATTTTTTTTCTTTTTAACTTACTCACCTAAAAAAAGTGTGATATTACATACAGTAGCCATAGACACCCCCCCCCCCCCCTTTCCAAGCATAAGATTGTTGAACGTCGTCTAAGCTTCTTCCTTTATCACAGTCAAAGCTACGTGTAACACAGTTTGTTTATTTATGAGGCTGAACGTCTGTTTCGATGTCCATCTTTATTTTGGCTTTTGTTCTGCGTCCCATTTTACACTATTAGGTCATTTAGGAGGCGGGATATGATGGAGACACAGACATCCGACACGAACGTAGTTTTGTTTTCTCGGGTTGAAAAAGAGAAAGAGTCAGAGACTCACAGAGCCGGAGAGAGAAGGAGAAAGAGACGGGGAAGAAGGAGAGAGAGCTGGGGAAATAGATAGATAGATAGATAGAGAGAGAGAGAGAGAGAGAGACATCTTCTCCTTCCTCTCTCCACTCCACCCTTCCTCCCTATCCTGCCGCAGAGAGTGAAAGAGAGAGAGATAGAGAGAGAGAGACAGAGAGAGAGAGATAAAGAGAGAGAGAGAGAGAGAGAGAGAGAGAGAGAGAGAGAGAGAGAGAGGGAAAGGGGGGGGGGGGAGTGGTGGCGTGTTGTGATTATTTTATCAAATAGATCTGAACAGTAACTTGCTCAACTACCCTCCATCGGTGTTGTGGTGTAATGGTTAGGCGCTCTTCGCTGTCATGCGGAGGACCCGAGTTCAATCCCGGTCGCAGACAATCTTGTTTTTTTCTGCTAGGACTTTTTCCCTCTCAGCCCAGGTTGGCCCTGAAAAGCGGGGTCGAAGTAGCCAGTCTCTTAAATGACCGTACAGTGTTGCAGGCGACATAAACTGGTAAACAAACAACTATCTTCTTGATTTCTAATCATCAGGCAGGCGAGGTCCGAGCTACACAATGGTGTTTGCGGTCAGCAGTGAAAGGGGACTAATCCACCACGATCTTTTCGAGGGCAGTATGACAGCCATTCGATTCAACGATTTCCTCCATCAGGTCAGCAACCAAACAGATCTGGTTGGAGGAGGCTGCTTTTTATTCGATACCGCCAGGGCACATGGTCGAGCGGCTGAAGCTGAAGTTGGGGAGGCTTTTTTTCATAGGTATCTCCCGCCTTACTCCCCTTTCCTGAACATTTGCGAGAACGCTTTTGCAATCTGGAAGCAAAGCGTGAAGGAACGCCTGGCGGAATTTCGGCACCATCTTCTGAGTCAAACCCACCAAGAGCGAATGGTAACGCTTACTGAGGTGTCGGAGCAGGAAACGGAGTCTGTGAGTCGGGACAAAATGGCTGCTACCTTCAGGCAGATGCAAACATACATGCCGGCGTGCTTAGCACGTGAAGATATTTAGATGTAAAAATATGAATTAAAATGAATGTGTGAACTTACTCTCAAGTTGTTTATTTGTAAACACTGATACGTCAATGCATTTTCCTTGGGCTGAACCTTGTTCTAGTTGCTTGAAAATGTTGTTGTGGTATATTTGAATTTGCAATTTAGCATATTTTGATATTTCATTTGATTACATTTATTGAGCGTGCTAATTTTGAATTTGAGCTTGCTGCTGACGCACGTGACGTCAATTTGTATTTTGGGGTTTCTATGCCGTACTTGAACTTGCAATGAGTTGGTTTGGAGGGCTTTTTTCATTTGTAGAGGCCCCAGCTTTATTTGGCTGTTATAGCCTCTTTGTGCAATGTGTTATTTGAAAGGACGGGTTTGCTTGTTTGTTTGTTTGTTTGGTTAGGGTTTAAGGGCTCCATAAACTCTATAAGGTCATTCATTTCAGCGCCCAGAACCATTCCAAAGTATTTTTGGGTAGGGATAAATTTTGAATTTTGACCGGACGGCGGCCTGATAGGCCTACTCTTTTCGATTTTCAACCACCAAGGGATCTTTAATGTGCGCAACGTACACACGGGGCCTCCGAGGTTTTTCGTCCTTATCCGAGAAGACTAGGTGTTTTGATCTTACCTACCCTAAGATCAGGGGTGTGGTTGAAAGACAAGGAGTAGACAAGGAAGAAGAGAAGAGAAGCAAGGCACTCGACAAGAGTAGCAGTGAGTAGGAGGAGACAAGGAAGAGAGTGAGAGAAAGAGTCAGAAAATTGGTTGAAAGAGTAGACAAGGCATAGATAGAGGAGAGGAAGAGGAAGGAGATATTTATTGGGGGTAACATGCCGGCACCGTCCCGGGATCGAACCCACAACCATCGGTATGAGAGGCAGACACCACTAACCTCTAGACCACGAGAGCCCCCTACGGGTTTGCTCATTTGAGGGGAGAAAAACTATATTTCTATTGAGTACTAGTGCAAATTCCCGTTCTTTGCACGAAGTACTATTGATTTCGTCTCTAATTTAATAATGGTACCCGTATCCTTCTCTCTGCCGATCTTTCCAGGATACTTTTCTTAGACACCAAGCCCACTGCCACTGTTAGAACCTACGCTTGGGACTTTTCCCAATGCCCCAAAACTTCTGATCCTGGACCGCGATTTTCCCCCGATCTTTCAGAAACGCACACATAAGCACTTGATCTTTCATAGTGAAAGCATGGAGAAGTTGAGAACGAAACATTTTAAAAAAGTAGCCTCTGATAGGACGCAAACGCTGGTCTGTTTCATTGATTGGCCTACACCAGCAATGCACACAGTTGAGATCGAGACGAATGTTTTTACCTCTAAATTAAATTTTTAATGAGGGAAATCGATTCAGTACTAAAGTCTGGAGCCTGATCAGACCCCCCCCCCCCCCCACACACACACACACAGACACACACATGGTTTTAAAAAAAAATCATAATAGATGGGGACAGCTCTATTGGGTACCTTGGCATGTTATAAAAAAAAAATTGTATGCCATAATCTAATATCTACATAAAAACTATGTTAATCTTTTACGACTAAACGGCAACACCTTTCTTATGCTGTTGTAAATAATAACAAAAGTAAGAATGGTGCCCATTAGTTTTGGCTAACAGTTTTAAATCCTTTGCAAAATAATAAGGTCGCGACTTCTCACTTCGATCTTGCCTGTCAGGACCATCTCGGGCAGAGAGGGACGAATCCCAGCAAAAAAGAAACCCCGCAGATCGTCCGCACTTAGAATTGAACTCGAGTCTTTTGAGTGATAGGCGAAGAGCCTAACATTTACACCACAGGAGCCGGTGGACAACAAGAGCATATTAATCAACAGCACTAAAAACTGCACCCAGCCTAAAAGAGAAGTTTTAATGTCAGGCCTCTTCCTTTAAGAAATTAATAGCATCTAAAAATTAATTGTTAAAGGTCATAATGGATTGCAATGTTCTTAATATCAGGGCGCTCGTTTTTACAAGAGAGATTTTACAATTTTGAAAATGTGAGAAAAAAGATCACTTTCATGTGATATTATGTGGCATTCTCCAATAAAGGCTAGACATTAATTTATCTGGAAAAATCCCCAAAACTTCATATCAATAATATTATATTTCTCATGTGCTCCATTTTTTCGTAAGTGCATGCCATTTGAAAGGTCGATTCGGAGAAGGGACTTCCGGTATTCAAGGAAGCGAATTTAGAACCCTCCCCCCCCCCCCCCTCCTTCTTACTGTATCCAATGAGTACAGTCGAAGCTGCCTAAACCGGTGCTGTGGTGTACTGCTTATGCTCTTCACTTGTCATGCGGAAGACCCTAGTTTAATCCTGAGCGAGGACTATCTGGGATTTTTCTTCTGCTGGGATTTTTTCCCTCTCAACCCTGACAGGCAACGTCAAGCTAGCCCGTCTTTTAAATGACCATACAGTGTTGCAGGGGACGTAAAACTGGTAATCAAACCAACCCTGTCTAAAACGCTACCAGTTATTGTAGCTAATCTAATAAACATTATATTATAATCTCTGTGTATATTTAAGGACCATGTGATCATGGCGGAAGACCCGAGTCCGATTCCATGTGCGGGCGACCTGCGTTTTTCTGCTGGGATTCATCCCTCTCACCAAGGGACAGGCAGAGTCGAAATAGTCCGTCCCATCATAGTCTTTTAATGAGCTTACAGTGTTCCAAAGGACATGAAACTAGAAAGTAACTCTACTAACTCAAACTCAAACACGATTCATTCTTTTATTTCATCCATTAGCTTTATTCGTCTCAAAATCTAGGCCATAGAAGAAAAAAGAACACGTGCATAGTTCCCTCTCCTAATATGGAGTAAGAAGGCAAAAGAAAACAGGGAAAGTGAAAAAAAAAATTAGGACTGGGTACGGAGAGGGTGGGGAGGCGCAAATTGATTGTCAATACAAGCGTATCGTGTTAATGGTTCTGACTTGCAGGGAACTTGAGAAGTAAATGAGCTGTCTCTTTTCGGCGGGAACAAAAAGAAGTTACTCTCTCTCTCTCTCTCTCTCTCTCTCTCTCTCTCTCTCTCTCTCTCTTTCTCTTCCTCTTTCTCTCTCCCTCTCTCTATATTCCCCCCTCTCTCTCGTTCTCTGTCTCTTTCTCTCTATCTTTCTCTCTTTTACTCTTTTTTCCTCTTTCTCTCTAGTTCTATTCTTCCCCTCACTATGCATCCTTTGAGACAGACAGGATTGGTAACTCCCCAAGCTCAATATTACTTCTAGATCTCCTCTTTGCATCGGTGTCAACGGCGCTGTGGTGTAATAATTAGGCGCTCTTCGCCTGTCATGCGGAATAGGCGATTTCGATCCCAAGCGCGGACGATATGGGTTTTTTCTTCTTGCTTTTCCCCCTCTCAGTCAGGGTTGGCCTTGGCAGGCAGGGTCGAAGTAGACCTTCTCTTAAATGACCTTACAGTGCCGCAGGGGATGCTAAACTGGAAACCAAAGCAAACCGTTCACAAGCATCCTGTGGCAGGATCGGTAAACATTTTGACCACAAGCCCAATGTTACTTCTGGATTTCGTGTTTAATACTACATGTATTTGCATTGTTGTCACGGGCGCTATGCTGTAATGGTTAGGCTCTTCGTCTATCATACTGAAAACCTGAGTTCGGCCCCGACGATCTTGGGATTTTCTCTGTAGGGATGCCGAGAACGGACCATCATTATATTTGGACCGAAAAAGCCCAGCTCCTCCCCTCAAGAGGAAAAGCAAACCATAATACACACAGGATTTTTCTCTCTCCACCCGGGTTGGCCTTGGCAGGTAGGCTTGAAGTAGCCCGACGTCACAGTGTTGCGTAAAACTGGTAAGGCTACACGCGTCCACCAAAATAAGATCACTTCAAGGCCAGGCTAATGTTCCACATTTTCGAATGGTGTAGAACCGACTCAAGACAACTCAACGTCCACCGCGATCATGGGCAGGCTAGGCCTAACCTATTTTTAGCCCAGTGTGTTATGATTATTAGATCACTAGTCGTGAGAATCACACACATGGCGCTGGGCCAAAGCTCTCACGAGAACGAAATATTCTAAGTCAAGTGCTTTAATTCCATTTTTTTTTGGCTGTTACTCAGCACAAATCTGTTACTGTACAGCATATTATGATGAGAAACAACTATATTGATAATATAAAGTGCAATGAAGAAGCAAAAATGTACTTAAAGATGCAACTTTCCTTAAAAGATGAGTCGAATAGAGACTTTCTTAGTCACCTGTACGGCTGACGAAAAAACCTACATGCAGGAAAACCGCGTTGTCAGGCAAAGGAAGTCAGTAACTAACTAAGGCCGCGCGTCCACTGCCATGTTTTGTCAGTTTCAGGCCAGGCTCATATGTACATGTATATCATAATAATATAATGGATTGCATTTATATAGCGCATATCCAGGGGCGGACTGGGTCTTAAAACCGGCCCGGGCATTTTCCCCTCTGACCGGCCCACTTATCAAGCCTGTTTGTGCT
>JAUKPP010292519.1:0-10122 GCA_032273245.1 Phyllaplysia taylori
CCCCCCCCCCCCCCCCCCCCCCCCCCCCCCCCCCCCCCCCCCCCCCCCCCCCCCCCCCCCCCCCCCCCCCAATAAGGGTAGAAAAGAGGATATTCAGGAGCATTTAAAACAAACAGATGTAGATGTACAATATCAGGTACTTGGATTCACAATAGAAAAAAAGACAAAAATGAAGCATGTAACCTTCATACGTAAAAATGCCATTCACAGAATCTTGTATAAAATCCAAACAAACAAATAAGCAGAGGGAGAGCAGTGGCAGAATGGGGGTCGAGGGGAGGGGGGTCGAGGGGAGGGGGTTTAGAGAGGGAAAGGAGAATAGTTTTATAAATTGCAAGTTGAAGGAACAAGTACAAAGAAATCTCCAAAAACAGGACAGGGCAGGAAGAAGAATGAGAGTACAATACATGCAAGTTCATCTCAGATCAAACAAGCCGAGACACACTGTACAGCCAGATAGGGACAACAATTCTTAAAGCCCATTTCAAATCAAACAAACAAGGAAGCACGCTATACACCCAGATGAAGACAATAATCCTGCCATTGTATGACAAAATTACCAAAGCTTAAAATTAATCCAAACTAAAATTCTATTACGTATAAGAGCACAGCAAAAGTCAGCGCACTAAGGTGCTTATTTGGGCCAGGGTCTGGCAAACTTAGCTAAATGCTGGTTGGAGTTACCGCCACGTGGTCTGCCCTAAAACTGAAGAAAACCTAACCTTAAAGACCCACAGTAACATTTTTCCTCCTTTCCAGAACAATTTGGAAAATGGCAATTACGTGCTTTTGTCATATAACAACAAAATAATTTGGATACAAGTGGTATGTGACATGAAGATACAAGAGATTAAAAACTTAGTCACCATCTGATAATAGAAACTTCTAGAAACGATAAGTTGGCTATCTAACTATTCCTCAACAAACTCTTTTCATCACAAATCTTCAACAAAAGTTTGCCCAAGACAACTCTCACAAGACACAATAATTCTCAGGAGATAGCATTTAGTTTATGAAAATATTCTACATCCGATACAAGTTATTCAAGTTGGAACATCAAAAGATGTACACACTCATACAGAAGACTCTCAATGCCCACAAAAAATATAAGAATTTTGGGCGCATGACAAGTCGGGAAATTGCTTTGCACGAGGTAGCCAGTTCAATAACTTATTGTGAAAAACTATAGTTTACCCGATTACATTGCAATTTGAAGCCTAACAGCTATCAATTTTGAGTTCTCGCTCTGCAATGAATTTTACAATCTACTCATTTCTATATTCCTAAGCTTATGTTGTGTGTATGAAAATACATGTAGGGCCTAATAATAACAATGATAATGATAACAATAATAAAATTACAATGATATAATCATAATAACAATAATGATAATAGGCGTGATAATATTACTTATGTTAGTCATTTCCCCTATAGGCCTACAGAGCATATCCCAAGTCTGAGAGCAGCTTCTGTGAGCTTTACAACCAATTGCTAATACAGAGCTTTACAACTCAATGCTAATGCAGTTTGAACAAAATAAAAATAATTTTAAAATTACACACCGTAATATGAAAGGGTTTTAAAAGATACAGACCTATATGTTGCATGAAAACATTTATATATCTCACTGAGTTTTCTCTAAAACTTGTAACTCGACAAGTGATATGACTTGCTGATAGCAGTTATGACTAAAGAAAAAAAACCATGGCACTAGAATATAAGGAATCTCTCCAGTAAAAGTTTCATGCACTTCTAAACACAGTTTAGCTCTTGCTTCGACGCCGACAAATGACCTTATAGTGTCGATGGAGCCGTAAAAACAAACAAACAAACAATAGCTCTTACTACTATCTATCCGAGTCAAAATTTAATTTTATATAGGCTACTTAGCCCCCTGTATGCTACTGAAAATGAGACCATAGCCTACCTGGTTTCATTACAAAAATGGCAATATTGAAGCAACATTTTATGAAGCAGTTACACACCCCATTACAAAATTCAGTTGTGAAACAACATGTTATGACAATGCTTAGAAATTAACATTCACACATTGAAACAGAGTTGAAAGTAATATTCATATATTAAAACAGAGTTGAAAGTAACATACATAATATATTGAAACAAATTTGAAAGTAGCAAGTATACATTGGAAGCAAAGTCAAAAGTAATAGGCTGTTCAAAGTGAAATGTAGCCAACATCTTGAAAATTTAGTCAAAAGTAACTTGCACTCATCGACTACTATGTCAACAGTAATATACACACCTTGAAAACTTGTTCCAAACTAACAGGCTTATATTAAAAACCATGCCAAAAGTAACATGTACAAACTGAAAACTGTCAAGAAAAACATGCAAGTCATACTAAACGAACTATTTGAAACGTAGCATGCATACATTGGAACAATATCAGAAGTAGCATGCATACTTTGGAACAATATCAGAAGTAGCATGCATACTTTGGAACAATATCAGAAGTAGCATGCACACATTGAAAATCATAACAAAAGTAATATGAATATTGAAAAATATGTAGAAAAAAATATATAAAAAAATGGCAACATGCACACAGTGAAAACTGGAAAAAGTAATATACACTCATTGAAAACCTAAGGGAAAGGTAACATAAACCACTTGTATTCTATCCCAAGGCTCACACACAGCAGGCTATAGCTGAAAAGTGACAACAATTTTACAGCAAAAAGGAAAGTAATATAGCCAAATCTTCACAGTCAACCTCTGTCAACTCACTGTTGCACAAATGCTTCCTATAATGACATCATTAAAGTTGATCAGTCGACTAAATGTCAAGTCTGGCGTCTGTGGTGTAGTAGTTAGGCACCTCGACTAGCACGCAGAGGACGTGAGTTCGAGGTCCGCGTGGGGCAGTTTGTTTTATCAAGTACATCTTCGTTTTTCTGCTGGGACAATGTCCCTCTCAGTCCAGGTTGGCCCTGACAGGCAGGGTCAAAGTAGCCTGTTCCTTAAATGACCGTACAGATTTGCAAGGGATGTTAAGCCAAAAACCAAATATTCTTTCATTATTTCCTATTCGCTTTCATTCTTTTTTCTTTCTATCTTTGAGAATATCATTCTTGTGGTTCTTATCACCTCCTGTGTTCAGAAACAAAAGAGTCGACAGTGGCGCCACTGATGTGTCTGTAGCAATCTCATTAGGAAGAAGGATAAGCACAGACAACCAGTTGAACATGTCGTGGACGGTAGCGCCATCCCTAAAATGACCTTACAGTGTTGCAAGGGACGTTAAGCCAAAACCAAACCAAACCAAAACAAATGTCAAGACAAGGGCATGTGTAGGATTATCCTATGGCATCGCTAGATATGAGCAACTGGTCATAGTTAAGTCCATCCATTAATGTAAAGATGACAGTACAGTACATGTAGAACAACAGTAATACATTTTCTGAGGTTATAAGAATCACACAATCTTAGCAGCTATTTGTATTTATACCCAGACATAATGAACTTACAAGCTTCCGATATGTAATTGTTCCGGAAAAATATTCTAAACTCTCAATGATATTTTCCTCTCATAATGCTTCAAAAGTTCAACATGGCAATTTGTGGCCTAGAGTTTATCCTAAAAACCAGTTTGCAGGGCATAGAAAAGCACCATTTGTTAAATCTGCTAAAATTAATTACTGCTATTTTCTGAGTAGAGTAACAATTTATACAGTAAAATTGAATTCACCTAATGAGACATCATTTCAAATTAATATTTTCTAAAGGCTGAGAGCAGATTACAGAAAAACAAGAGGCTGACATCCTGATTACCCTTATACATACTGGACATAGTACATTCATAGAATAATAGGAAATATGCTGAGTATAGAACAGAGAAGGAACCAGACAAGAAAAAATGCACAGAAAAAGTGTACACGTACATAAAAAGATATTGTCAAATCAATTTCATGAAACGATACATCATCATTCTTTAAAAAGAATACACACATGTTCTGCTTGTGATAAAATCATAATAGACAAGCAAAAAATGTAAAAAATATTAGTGTACAAAACCCATACAACTAGCAAGGAAGATTGCTTATCTGTATCTCGGAGTTTTCTCATTTGAAATAATGAATTACTACAATACTTCTGACAAGTGGCTGATGAGGGAATATAAAATGCCTGAAAATGAAAGCAAAAATTACAGACACACATCATGAAAACATTCTCATATTCATCACAAATGATTCATGCTAACTCCTTTAATAGCGTAGTGCTGGAGGATGTGAAAAGGAAGTTGTCCAAAACACTACCTGCCTTAGCTGTTGTATGGGAGTTGTGCAGACGAGTCACAGTGGGATATAATAAGCACTAGAACAAAAGGCTTTAAAGCATCAGAGGAAGAGGCCTCAGTTAGGAGGAATCCACTTGGACTAGAAATGAACACAATTTTATTGGAATAGCTAAAACAAAGAAGCAATTACAATATTTCTGCTGTCCAATAGTAAAATCCATTATTTTCCACTTCGATGCAAAACATTTAAATTCAAAATAATACTCTTTTCATTTTTGTCAACACTATTGAAGATTATGTGTCATTTTGTATTTTAATAATACTCAACATCCCATTTGAAATCATGTGAATGATGTAGATCATAGTGAATTAACATTTTTGCATAAAAATTATGGAAAAAAGTGGTTTATCTTTGGATGGCAGACTATATTGATTTTACATGATGCAACCATTTCTGTCACTTCAAGCAATGCCCGCTTCAAGAATGCAATGAAGGTTGCGGAATGAAAACATTGCGCTTAAAATCATGGAGAGAAGATGAAATGAATTCACAGTCAATGGTAAAAAATACTTCATAGGCAGCAATTGGACCACAAGTGTATTCTCAGTCAACATCTCCTAGCAATAAATTGAACCCGCTGTTCTCAAATACATAGTTCTGCACGTTTCACTTCTTTCCATTTATGATCATAGATAGCTTATACATTGAATGTGAAAAAAAAATTCCAATGTTCACATGCTGCAAATGCCAGTTTCTATATAAAGGAAAAACTTTATACACGGTAGTATCATTTGTTGCATACCAAAATATCATCATAAGAAGCAACAGTAAAATGAAACACTTTTCATTCATTTCATTAAACTTTATGTATCAAACAAAAACAATGCATAGTTTTGTTTTTCTAATAAATTTGACATAAATTATAAAGAACAAAAGGATAATCATTCTATCTAAATGTTCTTCGGTACATCTATATCAATAAGAAATCATAAATGAGTCAGTCAGAAATATATTAACAGCCAAAAATCTTCTTTGCCTTTTTTTCACTATTTTTGCTTTGGGGTTGTTTTTTTAAACATCTCTGTACACAGAAATTTGAAATTGCCAAAACAGACGTTTCAATCAATGACATTATAATGTCTTCTTTATGACGTCGGTTTCCATGCCTGCTACACTGTGGAGTTGAGAATGTCCTCAAGAATGGTATGCGAGAATCCAAAGGAAGCCAAACGTTCGAGCCACATCTGTTTCTCTGCGTTTCCCTCTCGGAGCTGATCCTCCAGTTCCTGATTCTTGTGTCGAAGATCTTCGCACTCCTTAGGAAGACGGAAAAGATTGACAAATTGTTAGAATGGTACCTAATGTTATCTGTTATTTATAAGTCGTGCAAGGTGCAGATTTTTAGTAAGACAACAGTATAACGAAAACAGGAAACACAACGGGGTCAAGTGATAGAGGTGGTTTAACATGTACCTAGTTATGTATGACCTTCTTCTATTAAAAAGTTATCGTGTTCAAAGACTGCATTTTGAAATACATATTGTATAGGGTGGCAATTTGTGCATTGGTTAATCAAATGGATAAAATTATATTACTGCACCTTCATTCAAATGTGTACACTATTCTCTGATGTGATATATAAGTAACAATGCGAACATGTGCTCTTCTTGCGCAAATGTTCCCCCAATGTATCAATTGTGAGACTAAGTTTGTACAATGGTGACATATTATGTAGGCATACGCAAAAGTGAATCACATCTCTAAAAAACTTGCCACGCTGTTTCCCCATTGAGTCTCTTGGGGCAGAAATGAAATCATAAAAAATTTTAAAAAATAAAAGTCAATGAAATTCACCTGTTCCAAGTCTTGTTTTTTTGCTTTCTTCCTGTCACGAAAGTTTGCGGCAGCAACTCTATTCAGGTCTTTCTTGTGCTGCCTCTTCCTTTTCTCTTCCTCTGTCAGCTACAACAATATGAGAAAGCAGATGTTTCAGAAACCTTCCATATGGGTAATATTCTCTAGAGCAAACCTAACATTCAGGGACAACTTTTACTTGCTTTAAACACATTTTTCAACACAATGAAAGTCAAGCAGGTAGACTTCTTATCCTTGAGAGAAAAGATAATAATTTCTTTATTCAAATTTCCATACACAAAATAATGGCTTCAGACAGTACTTGAATGTTTGACCCCATTGAGACCAAATATCTTTTGTGTGGCTATCAATCGTCCATCTTGAGCAAACAAATAACTGTTAACTTCTGATTAGCTCATCGAAAAAAACTTTTCTAATTCATTTCACAAATGTGAGGATATTAGATCAAAGAAATAGACTCTGTCATATACATGTGTATATCGTCATGGTACTTCTGAAATTGCCTACGTCCGACTTATGCGATTATGGAATAAACTGAGTATGTAATTCCCCATATGATAGTGCGTCGTTTGGTATTAAATTTGTTAAAAAGTGCTGGGCCGTTATCCTAAAATTAAGTATATTTGGTAGCATAACTTGTAACATCGACTGCGCCAAGTCTCTTTTCTTCAATTACCTCAAAAGTGCAGGAAATGAGTTAAACCATATTAATTTTGGAAGCACCATGTTGATGTGAAAAATAGAGAGCGATTATATACACTATGTGGTGCACAGAAAATAGAGAACAACATTGCTTCTGTTGTTTTAGGCTCACCTCAGTTGGTCTGGGTGGAGAAAAGGTGACCTTGAGTTCCTCTTTTCCCTGGAGGTGGCGTCTGCTCAAGATGGTCCACTTCAGCTCTTTCTTGACCATAGGCGTCATCGAACCGGTCTGCACTGACTCCATCGCGGCCTGCAAAAGGCCGGGCTCAATGGGGGCCGATGACCTACGCTTGCTACCCTTCTCTTTTCTGGAATTGTCTTTCTTTGGCGCACTGGAGCTGGAGCAAGATGGCTCTTGTTTCACCTCGACACGAGTTTGGGATTCCATGCCGCTGTTTGAACTCGAAGTATCAGAGGATGTGCTCGGCTCAGGGCAGGGGTATGTCTCGTCATTGCTGTTCTTATTGGAGATGGTCGTGGTGGTAGTGGAATTGCTATTGGTGTGAATGTTGTTGCTTGTGCAACTGCTGCCTGTGGCTGGGCTCTGTATGATCTGTGATGGTGCAGTCGTTGATGTGACATTGAGGTCTTGACTGGTCCCCATATTCAGGGGGAGGGCGTCATCTTGACCTTTGAACTGGCCCAATTGTGCACAGAAAGAGCGGCACATGCTGCCTTCAGTAGTCTGCTGGTACTGCTGTTGTTGATTATGCTGTTCTTGGTGGTCAGGAAATTCGGCATACTGTTGCTGCTGTCGTGGTTGCTGATGCTGTTCCAGTGGTTGCTGTTGCGGTTGGTGCTGCTGTTGGTTTAATTGCTGCTGCTGCAGTGGCCTCTGTTTTAGTTTTTGTTCTTGAAAGACTTGTGCTCTTCTTTCTTCTATCTGTGGTACAAGATGACTGTGACTTCTTTGATTTTCACCAGATGTGCTTGGTTGGGATGGAAAGATGTTGTAAGGAGTTGAGTTCTCACCATTCTCTAACTTGAATGGGATATCATTAGCACCGCAATCTGTGTTCCAGTCATACTCAAACAGCTCAGAGATGAAATGGTCCGCGTCACCATTGTGTGGCATGAGGGACAGGGACACAGACGAATTCGGCTCTTGACTTGCATTGTTCCAAGCTGAGCTGAGACTTCCTTCTGGTCTGGTCGGCAAAACATGAGATGAAGATGAGGTGTCAAGGGTGGGCAAACTAATGGCGCTGTCAGGTACAACTCTGCAGACAGATGGGGTGCTTTGCCCTGAGGGTATGATGCTACTGGCAGTGATTTCCTCAGCCGCTGTAGAGGGGCAGGCAAAGAGGTCTTGTAAATAAGATATGTTCTCAATATCTAAGTTGGTGTTGGAGGTTGGCGCTATATGGAAATCATCGATGCGTGGGGTGTCGAAGTCCTGAATAGAGGTGGATTCTCTTGGGTGCTCTTCTGTTGAGTCAGTTTCCTCAAGGTGATGATTTTGCCCTAAGCTTGGGCGCATAAAGTTTCCATTGGCATCCATCGGGATATTGGCAGTGGCTGTACAAAAAAGAGAATCGTCTAATAGAACCAAAGATGGGTTCAGCTGCTCAAGGAAAGAGTAGAATCTAAGAGGTCCTGGAGCAGGAAGACTTTGATGACGAGTCCGGCCACTGGTGCTGGGTGCTGTGACCTGGAACTCTGGGAGACGGGCAGAACTTGTGGAGGGTACATCAGGCTGTGGTAGAAGTGGATCCACCGATGTAATTTGGCTTTGGGAATGGGTAGCAATAATTTCACCGAGTGGGGGATCCGTGTAGTTCATCTGGGACCACATCATTGTCTGGGACTCAGCGCTTGGGTCTTGGTACATCGAAGCTTGCGATTCTCGAGTCACGGTGGCAGTGGCGGAGGGTGAAGTGGTTTTCACAGCAGAGCTCTTGTTTCTTTTACTTGGGTTTGGGGAAACATCTCTTGGCCCAGATGATCGATCGCGTTTTTTCTTCCCCTCACCAGATGTCGTTGGAGCATTTATATTCTGTTCCCATTCCTGTTCAGCTTTCCTCTTTCTACGCAGCATTTGTATCAATATTTCCACGTGTCTGACCAGACTTTCACTGGAAACATCGTTGAGGTTAGCGCGGGCGCTCTGGGTGTTGTGAGGTGGGAGTTCGCTAGATAAAGCGTCATTCTGGAGCAAAAAGTTTTCAGGCATGCCATTCAGCTGTTGCATATGATTGTAAGCCTGAGTTTGATTCAGACTCGAACAGGACTTAGATCCGTAAAAACAACTGGCTTCATAGTCGTGTTCAGCATCCAGATTCTCGAGGTCAGTGAGGTCAAGTCGACTTCGGGCGAAAGATTCTGAACTGAGACCTTGGCTATCAAGAGATAGCCGGTTTTGGCTGGGACCCATTGAAAAATCTTGAAAAGTGGATTCCTCTGAGAGTGACGTGCTTGCCACACTCTCAATTCTGTGCAAGCCGTTGGAGAACTCGTTGACAAACTCATGCCCGTCGTTGGTGAAGCTAGAGACACTGCTGGGATTGTAATTAAAATCATTGTACTCATCGTTATCTGTTTTCTCTCTTTGAAATTCGTCTTGTAGAACTGGAAGATTGAGTTCTTCAAATGGGATTTGTTCAGAATAAGGCGTTTGTGGGTATCCAGAAATGTCTGAGTATGGTGTATCTGGATTTGGGAAATTGTCTACTTCCGCTTCCTCCGACTGTTGGTGCGCTGGGATAGATTGACTTCGTTCCGTGAGGCCATTGGGGTTGTTTTGAGATGCATTTGTGTGTTGAGGTGCTAGTGGGTGATATTCGAACACGGGCACGCTTTCATCTGCAAGAGCATCAAAGTCTAATGGCTGCTCGAGCCAAAACTGCTGTTGCATGGTGGTATTGTGTCAAGGGCGCAAAATGCCAAGGTCGTTTGGGGAAAGGGTCAGCAATGGAGGACAGGGTTCAGAGTGACAGTTGGAGTGGAATCGAAGAGGATGAAAGGTGAAGGCCAATGCTGCCGATTCTCAGTGAAGATCCATGGCTGTAAAATCAATAAAGAAGAGTAAAGAGTGAAACAATCGATAAGTTGGGATAGTAGGGAAAAGCTGTAAATCAGACAATACATGAGCAGTACAAATACTTGAACTCTCATACGTCTATGTAACTAAACAACTTGGGAAACAGTAAAAACTTATCCTTTTGCAGAATTATGTAGCGTACGCGGGTGCCCCTTTCGAACATCCACAAAGGGTTCATTGACGGAAGGTGTGTGTGTGTTTGTGTGTGGATAGTGGGTGTGTGTGGATAAGTGTGTGTGTGTGTGT